>JAFFST010049462.1:57315-71646 GCA_022414735.1 Noturus placidus
ACCGCCAACCCCACGATTAGTGGATTAGTGGACAACCCGCTCTACCGACTGAGCCACAGCCGCCCTAGTACGCCGGAGTACAAGACGGGAACACCCTGGAAGGTGTGCCAACCCAACACAGGCCAAAATCGCACACACATTCACACACTATGAACAATTTGGAAATGCCTACAATGCATGTCTTTGGACTGGAGGTGGGAATCGAAACCTTTAACCGCGGAGGTGCAAGGCAAGCAGTCTTTTTTTGGGTAAATATATCTTTGCTAGTGGTTTGTATTTTTATTATTATTAGAATTTGCCCTCACAAACACATAGGGTTTCAGAAACCCTCTAAGACATGTTTGGTGTCTGACATTTATTTCTTTAATTTTGCACTTGAGTGGTAAAGCTCTACTGAGTTTTGCCTTGTCCGCATGTGTTTCCTCAGAGTTGTCCGGGTTCCTCCCGCTCTCCATAAACATGACAGTACGTGGATTGGCTATTGTGTGTGTGTGTGTGTGTGTGTGTGTGTATGTGTGTATGATGCCCCGTAATGGACTGCCATTCCAGGGTGTATTTCTCACGCCCGGTGCCATGCCCGGTGCCATGCCCAGCGTTCCTGAGATTTTTCCAGTTACTTTAAGACCTGCGTGCATTGAAACACAATGCTGCTCGATTTGATTTGCAGGAAGCTCTGGAGATCTTAGCCGAGAATGCGGAGTTCAGTGAGAATGAAGGCAGGAGCGTAGCCTTCCGAAGGTCGGCGTCTGTCTTGAAGGCACTTCCTTATGTCGTGCGTGCGATGAACGAGTTGAAAGGCTTGCCCTGCTTGGGTGAGCATTCACTGCGGGTTATAAAGGTCAGAGATATTTCAGGTTGAGATATTTCATATTCATCTCGATTGCTCGGTTGCTGATATGAACACGTCACTCTTTTAGGAGATCTTAGAAGATGGCACATCGAGTGAAGTGGAGTCAACAAGACAGTCTGAGCAGTTTCAAGCCATGAAGGTTAGCAGTTGACACCAAATTTCAGTAGCATCACATGCTTTTGTAATTCTTCTAAAAATCTCTTTTTATTTATTTTTTTTCTTTCCGTTTTCTTTCCCTTTTTCTCAGGCACTGACTGGTGTTTTTGGTGTGGGAGCAAGAACTGCAGATCGGTGGTTTAGGGAAGGCCTACGCAGCCCAGAGGACCTCATACACACAGGACAAAAGCTAAACCATGCACAGCAAGCAGGTACAGGACTAATTCTGTTCAGGAATTAAATAAAATACAGGTAGTAATTCAGTTTGTTCGTAGCCTTTTCACATGTTCTTTTGTTTTTCATTACACACACATACACAAGCTTGAAAGTGTGTAATATGTGCTGAACTGTTTCTCTCTTCCTGACATTTAGGAGTGCAGTATTATAACGATCTGAACACACCTGTCACTAAAAAGGAGGCGATGGTCATCAGTGACATTGTAGAGAAGGCAGTGAAAGCTGTGCTGCCTGGGGCAATTATTACACTCACAGGAGGATTCCGAAGGTATAAAGATATTGTTCATACCGTATCTAGCATCATGTACAGCTGCATAAAGCATAAAAGTGCTAATCTGCTCGATATTTAAATCAGGATTGTGCTACCATACACATTTATTTGACCGATTTAGAAATAGTTCCTTGCTTGCTCAGTTGGGATAATTTCTCACTTTTACTGTGTGTATACTGTGTTTATATTCCTGTGTATACTATGTGTATACTGTGTTTTTATTCCTGTAAAGCTGCTTTGAGACATTATCTATTGTAAAAAGCGCTATACAAATTAAATTTAATTGAATTGAATCCATTTTATTGCACTTTCTGTCAGAATCGCTGTTCTGGAAAATGAATCGATGGAATTCATCGTTAGCTTATTAGCTCCATTTTAGTTAAGCTCAACAATATTTTGATTAATTATATTTCAATTATTGAGGAAATTCTTAAAACACAATTGTATGTGGGCGCACGGTGGCTTAGTGGTTAGCATGGTTGCCTCACACCTCCAGGGTCAGGGGTTTGTTTCCCGCCCTGTCTATGCAGAGTTTGCATGTTTTCCTCATGTTGCAGTGGTTTCCTCCGGGTACTCCAGTTTCCTCCCTCAGTCCAAAGACATGCATGGTAGGCTGATTGGCATGTCCATAGTGTATGAATGAGTGTCTGAGTGTGTATGTGATTGTGCCCTGCTATGGATTGGCACCCTGTCCAGGGTGTACCCCATGCTCCCTGGGATAGGCTCCAGGTTTCCCCATGACCCTGAAGGAAGGATAAGAGGTATAAAAGATGGATGGACAATTGTATTTAAAACCCGAATACATAATTTTTGTTTTGTTTTCTAGGTGTAAGGAGGTGGGTCATGATGTGGACTTCCTCATCACACACCCAGAGGAGGGGGCAGAGGAAAGATTGATGCCCAAAATTGTGAATTTGTTGGAGGATCAGGTAGTCAGCGACGATGTTAAAATGTTGCCAGCAGGGTGAATTGTAATTGTGATGAAAACATTAACAACCCTTCTCCTTCCCAAGAACTGACACCGCTTTCTTTGGCGTGTCTAACAAGTTGCTTTTTATGCCCGGTTTATGCTTCATTAGTGCTTGTAAGGGTTGTCCAAAATGAAGTTTCGAAAGCTTGGAGCATTTTTTTAGAACAGGATCTCAGCAAGTAGTAAATAGCATAGACTAATCGGTATAAGTACATGTTTTTTTTTTCTCCTTTTATATACAACGAAGGTGCTTTGACTAAAAGTGTTTTTCACTTTGACCTGATTTCAGGAAGGTTATCCAGAAACACAACATCTAATGGAAAACATTTATTTGCAAGTATATTGTAAATCAATTGTTGGCCTAACATATTGCAGTTTCACATGATCAGTAGGCTATTACATAATTAGAGGATGTAAATTTGTGAATATTACTTCTAGAAGAAACACATATTGTAACCAAACTCAAAAGGAAGTCATTATCATTACAGTATATAGGTATAGAAGAGTATAGACAAACGGTACAAAGTGTGTTGAAAAATGAGTTTGAGCATATTATGAATAAGAATCCTAGGACTCAGGACTGTCTTTATGATTACAGCAGCAGTTCTACAGTATCCAGGTGAGATTATCCACTGACGTGTGGGTGAGACCTGGGTGTAAACTGTTTGGGAAGTGTAAATATTTATGGTATTTAGGGTAGCTCTTTTATCCCTGGAATTGTGAAATAGTTTTATTAAACATTAATCTAATATAAAGAAGTATATACTGTACTGAAGCCTCTGTTAAAGCTATTATACAATGTTTAATTTGGGGTTTAAATTGTTTCACTCTTTACTTGCTATTCTATTGGGTTGTTTTTTTTTTAAAGAACAAGTAAATGAACTAGTAATTTCGCAAATGGTCGGTGATAAGATAAATATGTTTGATGAACAACACAGAGCGGTGTTTCGTATTCTTCTGTCTCTGAAGTCCTTTTCAAAGCTTAAGAAAGCATAAATTGTGTTGAAAAGATGCAGAGCTGAGCAGCTCTGTTCCATCAACTCTAAGTGGTCTAAAAACTGGCCAATCTGGAATAAAATGACCACATGCACTATTAAATTGTTGCACAGGCACCTTTTTTGTTAAAGGCCAAAATAAGTGAATACTGGAACTGCCATTAAAAATAAGAGGACATGAGATACCATAATGCAGTGTGTTGTAAAGCTATTATTCTGTGATTTTTATCTGTGCCATAAATATGCTTGTTTACATAAAACGGTCCATTTTTATTCCCAGGGTTTGCTGTTGTACCAGAAAACAACTAGGAATTCTTACCTAGAAAGTAAAGATGGACCTGCTCGTCCTCCCAGTAACATGGACCGATTTGAGAGATGCTTCTCTATATTCAAGCTTGAACAATCTCAAGTGAACAGTGATACAAGTTTGGAAGCTTCTTCATATAACTCTGGCACGACAGACGGAACGGAGGAGCGTCACTCAGCGTCTTCATGGAGAGCTGTTCGAGTTGATCTTGTAGTCAGTCCTTACAGTCAGTTCGCTTTTGCTACACTTGGCTGGACAGGATCCAAGGTACACTATTGGGGAGCTATTGAAAGTGTTTTGTTTTTTATTTGGTTATGCTGAAAACAATCCTGCTGATTTCATAATACGATAGTAGCATCATCAGTGTTTATAGGTGAAATGCTCCATGAAGGGAACCCGCTGAAATATTTTCCTTATGCAGCTCTTTGAGAGGGAACTGAGGCGCTGGGCAGGACAGGAGAAGGGGATGACTTTAAGCAGTCATGCACTCTACGACAGCAAACAAGTAAGCGCGTGAACGCTTTCTTATTGAAAGGTAAATACTGAAAAGTATTTACTGTTTATGCTTTAAGACAAACAAGGTGAAAATGTCTGGAAGATTTTATGGAGATTAATGGAAAATTTGTAAACATTTGATGGTCCCTTTAATCCTGTGTCAATAGGTGGTTATGAGCCTAGAGGTGGGCTAACTGCTAAACTTTACCTGCCGTTTATTTAATGTTTGTACTTTAATACTAAGATCTTTAGAGTTTGAAATTCTTAAGATAAAACCACCAGTGTGGTGGTGATGATGGTAGCGATGATAATAGCACTAAAAACAGCCATAGTTGTCTTGCATGTACATGTCTACTAGTTCTCATCATTTCAAACTCAGCACTCGTGTGTGTTCTGTAGCAGCGTTATCTTCGCGCAAACTCGGAAGAGGACATTTTCACCCATTTGGGCCTGGAGTACATTCCACCTTTGGAGAGGAACGCATGATGCACTTCAGTCCAACCCAGATTACTCACTACCTCAGCTGATGGATAATTTTTTTCAGATTTGCATGGATAATTTTTTTCACATTTGAGGAATTATTATTATTATTATTATTATATTCCTAAAATTTCCACATCAAATTCAGTAGTTATAATTTTATTGCAAACTCTGCTTTTATTAGTGATTTAACTAAGAATTTTAAATTTATTTATAAATGTTACTGTGGATCACTTTTACATACTAAAACTGATTTTAGCTAAAAAAAAAAAAAAAAAAAAAAAAAAATATGTATTTATTATTTATTGTTATCTTCTGTACCGTTATGTTGCTGAAGCACGAAAATAAAATCTTTTAACATTTTAAAATATTTTCCCTAATCTCACGTTTTGGTTTTGTTTTTTAATTCAGAGTACATCATCTGTTTCTTATAAAAGCTGGTTAAATTCATATATTCTCTTCTGTGTAATATTTCAGACTTGTAAGATGAGCTGTATTACAGCTGCCGTTTATTCGAATGCTTTCGTGTCATGTACATTTTGCTGATTGTGCAGTATGTATTTGCCGTGAAGCCACATATGTCAGTTTCTATTTAGAAGTGCACCTGGCATGTTTGACCTCCTTTTTCCAACCGCCATTTCTGACAGCGTCTTTAAATTGTTGCTTTAAAATGCTCTCTCCACCACCATGTTTTAATGGTCATCTTAAGATGGTTATTTGTCTAACAGTTAAATAAAATTTGTACAGTAAGTAATAGTAGTTTTGTTCTGTTTACTGTGCAGCATAAGAGCTGGGGTTTTTTTTTATATTGAATCCCTGGTTTAGGAAGCCCAAAGCTGTCCTGTATTTTAATAATTTACATTTTTCTAAATTTTTATACAAGTTTTGTCTGAACTATTTGTATTTGTGTTATTCAGTATCACCACAGTAAATGTTATCATGGTATGTTTACATTTTTAAAATATAGTAAATGCTATGACAAGTCTTATAGTGACTTTGTTTTTTTTTTGTGAGTTTTGTTGATCCTCACTTGTGCATGAAACCAGTCTGAATGTTTAAAACAGTCATAAACTCACATCCACCTTTCGCAAGCGACCTAACTGATGTCCTTTGAACTTCAAAAGCCAACCTAGCACCTTATAGCATTCATTACACCACCCTTTAACAGGAAAAGGAAAGCCCCAAATGTAGCTCTCCCCCTCCCCAGTATATACTGTGCTGACAATCTTTTCATACCCCATTCACAAACATGTCAGCAATTCCTCGGCTCCTACACGACCTGCACTGGGAGTTTTCGAATGTGGATCCGTGTGAAGGGTGGGTGGGGGATCAGTGATGCTCAATGGGCCTTAATCCCTTCTTGACACTTTTTTTTTCCTTCCCAGCCCATAAGTGTGAAAGCAAAAGTCTTGTGAACAGGAGACGACAAGGGTGTGATGTCTTTGTAATCCAGCAGTGACAGGCAGAAGACGTCAGTCACTTGGAGTCAGCATTCGTCTCTAGCTCAGGGGCCACAGTTCTGAGTGGATTCTATCTCAAAGCCATTGGCCTGAGTCCTTTCACACCCCCATTCTGGTTTTTTTTTTTTTTTTTTTAACATGAAACCAGGTCCACCGGTTACCACTTTAGAGTTCCCACTGATTAGAATCAATAGGGGAGGGTTAATGGGGGTATTGTAGTCAAAATGATGTGATTATACAATGAACTGAAAGTTGGAGAAAAAGGTACGAGGAGACGGGGGTCTATGGGCTGTTTTTAATTAACATAACAAAATATATCCAATTATGTAGTTCCAATATAAACTCTCATTCACAATCCAGGTTTAAAATGGCTCAGTATTTTAAGCAATATGTATCATGTCAGAAATGTGCCAAATAATAATAATAAATACTTTAAATACACAACTCTGGCTATGTTCAAAATATAAATATTGTACTAAAATATACAGTAATAAATACTATACAAATTTAAAAGGACAAATCATAGTATGATTTCACATTTAAAAAATAGTATTTTTTTAGGTCCACTATTGTGCAGTTGTTTTGTTTGTTTGTTTTGCTTTTAATTAAGGAAATTGCCTGGTAGACTTTGGCTGGCAATTGCTTGGGGTATTGCCTGGTAGACTTGGGGTAAAATCTCAGTTAGCCATGGCTACATTTTTTAACCAGATTTTATTTTATTTATATTTATTTAGTTGGGAGGGGTTTTTAATAAAATACCAATGCAGAAGACATTAAAAAAATACAATTACAAGACATTTATATTAAAAAATGCAAACGAAATACTGTACATGAGCATTAAATGGAAGGAAAACTTTGGCTCTCCAAGCCAAAAACAGATGTGATGTGAATGAAATCACACCCTTTGTAACTCTGCATGGCAGAACATTACCCTGATTACCCTCTCACATCTAATAAAGCTATATGGAGCTGTTCCCATCCTGTGTGAAATATGACGGCTCCAGGATGCTGGACTGAAACTCAGGTGTCTTCAGTCGCTACTTTCAGGGACAAGAACTGGCCAGGCAGGAATGGGATGATGCATTTGTGTCTCTAACAGGGCAGCAAACAGCACCCATTAGAGATGAAAGGGGATTAGTGAAGGCAATCAAAGGCAATCACTGCCGGAGCCCATTTACTCTGAGAGACTGTTGTCTGTACTGGCTCTAAAGGCTGACTGGGAGGGAGGGGGCACCGCTTGAGTGACATTTTCATTGCACTGACATGACCAAATACTAGCAGGACTGCACTACTGGTTTGTAAAAAGTCAGTTCAAACCAGATTAATTTAAAAAAAAAAAAAAAGATTTACAGAAATAGAAACACAAAAGCAACTCGATTGCAAGTTCTATATAACCTTACAGTTGCATCTTAATATTTATACTTGGTTATATATTCAGTTAATACTTGTTTTTTCTGTGAATGTCTTTTTTTTAGTATATAAAACAATGTTATTTGAAGCCAGAGGAAGCCTTTCCTCTCTCATATAGACATACTTTCTGTCTTCCAAGTGTACAATTTGAATCAGTTGTGATGGTGATTTTGCCCTAAACACATCTGTTTTCTGCATGAGATTAGCCAAACACCTGCTTAGCATTCTCATTATCCTGACCACACAATATGAGTCCAGTAGCAGTCAACACATACAGCTTGTAATCGGTGCTTTGATGGCAAGATCACGGGGACAGGAGGTGGACATGGCGTCTCCTGCTCCTCCCGTCTGTGCTCCATAAAACCAAGCTGCTGTCTGTACTGTATCCCTGTCTCTCTGTCTT
This sequence comes from Noturus placidus, assembly GCA_022414735.1. Taxonomy (NCBI): domain Eukaryota; kingdom Metazoa; phylum Chordata; class Actinopteri; order Siluriformes; family Ictaluridae; genus Noturus; species Noturus placidus. The sequence continues at coordinate 65,350 of JAFFST010049462.1, forward strand.
TCTCAATTTCTAGGTATCTTTCTTGTGCTACCACTCACATCAAAGTCATTCCACCTCTTTATCACATCTGACGACCTGAGGAAGCTGGAACCGAGCTGGGGACTGTCCCCCTCTCCACGCATTCCACTTTGGAGTATAGAAACTCCCCTGCAGCACCCAGGACAGATCAGTAGTAGATACAGACAGACATTAGATCTGGGTTTTGTTGTGGCCTTTAACTGAAATAGCAGGAGCGAGATAGCAATATAGATATGATGAGAGAGAGAGAGAGAGTTAACAAGTTATCTATCCTTTGAAGTCATAAATAGGGAAGGTTAGATGGTGTTCATTTGAATGATGGAGTAATCTGGAGCCTGTTTTGCAGACTGTCTAACTTGAAAGAGCAAATAATTTTGCAATAAAGCAACTAATTGGGTGTAGCACACATAATCAGCCTTGTTATTTCAGAACGGCCATCAAATGTTTTGCAGTCGGGGACCCTTTTAACTGTAAAGTAAATGCCACATTGTTTTTACTGATGATAATCCAATTAAAGAAATATTATTAATCCATGTACAATAACATTACAGCTTTTATTAGAACCATATAGCTTTGTTTATTCCTGGAATTCCACAAACAAAACACACTAGTTTCAAGTTGACATTATTTAAGTAAGCCAACTTGTTTTGAGTTATTAAGGTTTGAATTAAAGCCATTCAAATCAAGAGACTAGTCAAATGGGCTAATAACTATAGCAACGTAATAATTGATACAATAATGTTTAAAAATAATGGGCTGTGATTTCCACCAATGTTACCCAAAAAAAAAACACACACACACATATATAAGGTCTTGTATAAATTATGTCATGCAAAGAACTTTACATTATTTTCAGGCACTGCCTTAACCCTCTTGGGCATGGAGTTCACCAGAGCTTCACAGGTTGAGGGTTAAGGCAATGATGGAAAATAATGGTGTCCACACAAAATATTGACACTTTGGGCCCAATTTGGACATTTTCACTTAGGGGTGTACTCACTTTTGTTGCCAGCGGTTTAGACATTAATGGCTTTGTGTTGAGTTATTTTGAGAGGACAGTAAATTTACACTGTTACACAAGCTGTACACTCACTACTTTACATTGTAGCAAAGTATCAGTTCTTCAGTGTTGTCACATGAAAAGATGTAATCAAATATTTACACAAATGTGAGCGGTATATATATATATATATATATACTAGTTGCCCCAGTCACACACAGGCTTTTAAAATGTAATAGGAGCTTCAGTGTATAGACATTACACCCAGTCATACTATAATAATTAGATATCATATTTAACAAAAATAAAAATAAAACATTTAAAAATGTAAATAATATTAACTAAATAAGTGTAAGAGACAGTGGTTAAGAGTGCACTTTCTCTATAGGGCTCTGGTTTACACCTGAAATCTCCACCCATGGCGCCATCTTTCTCTCCTTTGTATTTTTCTGTCGGATTTCAAGGGGATCAAATCAACCAATCAATCCCAAACAATGATGGAGTCTGCAATTTGCACTCAAACCTGTATTCGGCTTTGTGGTGATGAATTGGATTGATCATTTTAATCCCACGATAAACATTTGAGCGATAGCTGTGGATTAGGGACATTTTAGATCCTACTGAATAGTGGTGTAAATTTATTAGTGCGGTGTTACACGGCTTTTGTTAGCCAAAGTGGCCGTGTTTCATTCACTTTCGGCTAGGGAATAGGGCTGTGTTTATCTGCATGAGAGGTCGGATTGGGCCAGACTGCTGTCTCGGCACTATGTGTAGTGTTTCTGTAATCGGCTTTAAACCGTGTAGTGCCACTTCAAAGCAGCAGACAACCGGCTCTGATACCAATACCGACTTAAATATGAATTTGCTGATTAAGTCAAGTTTATTTATCATTTAAACAGTATATGCCATGACATATCTACCATGAATCACTTATGGCAAGGATCAGGTAGATTGCTTCCATGTAACATAAGGCAGAGAATATATATTTATGGCATTTGGCCATAAATGTACAAAACACCAACCCCCAACCACACACACACACACACACACACACACACACACACACACACACACACACACAAAGCAAGTGCAAATGTAATTATTGATAACATACAATAAGTACAATTGAACACAACATACTAAATACAATATACAGCGTACTGTATGTAAATGGAAAATGTTATGTAAACAAGACAAAGTACTACACTGTGGTAAAGAAAGGTGTAAAGTGACTGCCCCCCCCCTCTTTCTAATAGATTATTTTTAATTATGTCAAGTTTTGCTATTTGTTGAAGGCATAAAGCCTTTTGCTCCAGTGCACTCTGTCAGAAAACATTAGGTCCAATTTTATGTTATTTATAGGCCTACTTCTTTATGAGTTATTGGGGTTTGGATGAAACCAACACAAGTGGCCAGTCAGATTGGGTAATAAATATCAGTACTATCTTAAATTTGATCATGGATGTTGTGTTTTCCACTAAGGAAATAAAAAACTTGTTACAGAACCCATTTTGGAAACCCCCTGCTACATTGTATATAGTATATGTTATCTACTTTTTCCTGTTTAACTACATTTATTCATTTAGCAGACGCTTTGTAACAACTACAGATGTTAGCCTACTGAATATTTGCTACTGTTAATGTGTCTACAGAATTCCTCTAAACAAGTAGTTTAGATTTCTTGACCAGAAATATCTTAAAATTACTTTAATTTCAATATAAACCAGCAATAGTTGAGATTTTGAAGAGCTACTCTATATGAATTTTTTTAACAATTGAGTTCATCAGTTATCTCAGAAGATATGAAAATTTGAGTATACGTAAACAAAGACAGACGTTCTACCATCAGAGAGGAGACAGGATGGTTTTGGAAGTTGGGAGGGGGATCTTGGTGCATCACCAGACTTACTGGAGCCAGGAATTAATGGGCTCATTCAGAGGCGATTGAGACGTCTTAATTACCACACTTGTGAAAACTCAAGAGGTGGGGAGCAGAGTAGGGAGGATGTTTCCTTTGATCCTGGCCTACAGTCAATTGTAAATGAGCCAGGATTAGCCCTATAAATACCCCAAGACTTGTACTGGAGGTGGTTATCACCTATCTGAAGACAAACAGAACTCTACCTCATTCACTCAGTCTCAGGACTCCATCCTCTAGACAACTCTGCTGCCTGCAGATCCAGATCCAGGAACAGATCCACCATCAGGAATCTTAGCAGAAAGAAGCATTTTTACCCATTTTAATTTATTGGATATTTTTTGGTTTTTGGCTGGACTACAGGTGGAATGATGAAGGGGCGATTTTCGGTCGAATGGCTCTCCCAAAGCAGCCAGAGCAGTGCTAGCACTCCATCAAGGCCTAGTGCAGTGAGCCATTCCAGCACCTGCATCTCCATGGGCTCTGATAGAGCCAGCACATCTGGGACTGTTCCAGAAACTCTCCCTGGGTTCTACAGCAGGAGAGTGGATAGTATGGAAACCCGCAAGATCCAGTCTGAGCCAATGGGGCCAGCACAAAGCTCTATTACTGCACCAAAGAAAGAGCCTGTTGCAAACAACAGTGAGAGCCTCCAGCATGGTAAGATCTTAATTAATCACATCCATAGTAAAATTGCTAGCCATATAAAATATAAATATATTAAAGTATTGAAAATATGTAAGCATTTTACTTTATTTAGACATTTTCATTCATTCTCACTGATCTTAGCATTAAATCGGAGATTTGCTTTCAATCTATGTTAGAAGCTAATACATTCAAAGCATCTTAAATTGTTTGATTCTAAGTAGTTTATCAGTAGTTGTATATGGATCATTGTAAATTAGTAAGCAAGTTACCTGGACTTAACATTTCTTAATTTCCATGTGCTATTTACTGTATCTCTATTTCTAAGATGTTGGTCAATCAGCTTGAACCTATAGAGATTAAAATCATCTTCCTTTCCACATTTTCTCCATTCCAGCACCAGAGTTAGGCTTCAGCAGTGGGACAGAGGAGGAGGAGACATCCGGGTATGAGAGTGAAGGCGGGCGTTCTCTCTCACCCATGGCCTCCAAGGAACCAGTACCTTCAATCTCCCCTGGCACAGGGCGGCGAGCTAGAACAGCCTTCACAGCTGAGCAAATCGACAGTTTAGAGAGAGCATTCAAGAGGAACGCTTATCTGGGAGCCCAGGACAAAGCTGATCTGTGCAAGAGGCTCAATCTCTCTGATAAACAGGTGAGAGGTTTTGCCTTAAAATAGTAGTTTTACTACCCATGCTGTTATGGTATTAAAGTGGTATAAGAGCAATAAAACACTTTGAGGCATTCTCTTATTAGAAAATACTCAACCCAGGGGACAATAATGGTCCTTTTTTCTGGATTGGTCTTCATCACACCATTTTGACATTGATCAAATGATGTAGCTACACTGACACATGGGCCATTATGATGAACAGAGTAGTATGAAACTAACAATTATTATATCTCCCCACAGATCAGGAACTGGTTTCAGAACAGACGAATGAAGCTAAAAAGAACAGTGCAGGACGCTCTAGCACACGCCTGCCAGGCCAATGTGGCATCACAGCTCATGCATTACCCCGAGCTGCAGTCCTTCAGGCCAGCACTGTACCCAAGTTACTACCAATCCCAAGATAGCCCGAGTCCCTACATGTGCGCCCCCAACATTCATTACACCCAATCTGTTGTGCCCACACTGTCTGCCAATGCTCTCTACCAGTACAGATGTCCTCAGGGTCTTCCTGTGGCCCCTAGCAATCCATCTCTTCTGCAGCCATACCAACCATACTCTCACCAGTACTTCAGCTCACAATGAACGTTGTTGGTTTGAGCCACATGGACTGCAGATGAATCGCTTATCGGTCTTAATGAAGCATCCCCTCTTAATTTTGTCATGCATTTCAGAACACAGGGTGGAGTGCAATAATGAATGTATTTTTATTTTTCATGCTGTTGAATATTTAAAAATACACTTGTAAATGTTAAATCTGTAAAGTTCTATTTAGTTCATGTTTTTATGTACCAGAGAACTGTAAAATAAATGTTTATCTGTTTATTTGGATTTCAGTTTGTTCATTAGACAATGTGTTTCATTGCATTTAAAATAGTACAATAGTCCAAAAATCCCCAAGCAAATTGATGAACTGTTAATGTAGAATCTGCATGTAGCATAAAGTAAAATATATACTTACTAGCACCCACAATATACATGTGCTGATATTAAACCGAAGTGCTGTTGTGTTCTCAAATCTGAATGTCACTAATATGTTATCATCCTGTAATAACTGTATATCAGTGACTGAGGTCACAAACACTGTAGAATATTAGGACGAGTAAAAATCTTAATTGCTATGCCCAGATATCCTTAGTATGAATATAAAGGCAATTAAAGCCAGTGTTCATATGAAATAACAACAGAAACACAATATTGAAGAAAAGTCTTTATGTATAAAACAGATGCACAGGACACATGCAGATATACACCGAGAACACCCTCTCGTGCCTTTTGTTAACCCATTCAAAAAGGATTAAGGATTAACTATTCCAATATTTCCTTCCTACTCCAAGAAGAGTACATCAAAATATGGTAAATTTTTTATGTTAATTCTATGCTTACAAAATACTAAACAAAAGGATAAAACATCAAACAACTGCTCGCTCCATACTGACTGAAAAAAACTGCTTTCTATGCAGTTTTCTTTTGGCCCTTCTTTCCATCAGGGACTTGTGAAAGTGAGGAATCACACCTGTCAAGACACAAGAAAACACATTAAGAAAACCAGGATGTAAAAGAAATGGCTTAACATGTGTAATTAGTCTTCTTCAAACAAGAACAGAAATGGAACCGCCATAAGTAAAACGGAAATGCAGTGTCCAATCAAAAGGCAAATGTCTGTGTGTCTTAAAATAATAATACTCACAATAGCTCTATTCTCTTGTTGGTCATTTTAGAGAGGTCTGAGCTCAATTGATGCTTTCATCTATGTGTAAAATGAATCAGTGTACTGAAACGTTTCTCAGGGTGGAAGGCCAAATATTTTAAAATGAATTAAAATTCAGTTTTACTTTATATGCCATTTAAGAACATCTGAGATGATCAGATTTTGCATCATATGATCAAATGTAATAAGGGATTTTTTCCTTAAACTTCCCTTGAGATAAGCTTCCAAGTGAATACAGTGGTACTTCGACCTACGAGATTAATTCGTTCCATAACCTAGCTCGTTCGTCGATCATCTCGTAAGTCGATCGAATTATTCCCATTTAAAATAAAGGAA
>JAFFST010049462.1:75730-89228 GCA_022414735.1 Noturus placidus
CCCTTTATTTATTTATTTATTTATTTATTATTCTGTATGGACTTACGAAAATAATACGAAACATATGTAATTGAATTACATGTACATGAATCATAAATAAATGAATCATATGTAAACATTCCTGATTGGGGTGGGAGGGGCTGTTATTGGGTAAAAAAAATATTGATTCTGTATTGATATATTCTGTTGTATTCTGAAAAGTGTATGAGAATCAATAAAAAAAATAAATACAAAAAAAAAAGACTACATCACAATACTGTAACATCTCTCATTCTTTGCACTGTCAAGATCATATGTGATGCTGCACATATAATCACAAATGTGGAGGCTAAGTGGCCCGGCCTCTGAACCTTAGAGAAGCTAGTGTTGTGGCCTTCGCATCGTTGTTTGCTCGGCACAGAATATTGTTGTCTTGGACCTCCCCACAACCCCCCTCTATATCAGTCTGGCTTAAAGATCTAATGTTCTTTTTGAAGCTGGAAAAAATCAAATATAACATCAGAGGTAGCGGAGACTCATTTTTGGGAAAATGGCAACAGTTTATTACCTACTTCAAGGATGTCCGCACCCTGGAGGTAGATTAAGGAGAGGTGGATGGTCGATACTATCCACCCCCCCCCCCTTTATTTATTTATTTATTTATTTATTTATTTTTCTGTATGGACTTACGAAAATAATACGAAACATATGTAATTGAATTACATGCACATGAATCATAAATAAATGAATCATATGTAAACATTCCTGGGTGGGGTGGGAGGGGCTGTTATTGGGGTAAAAAAAAAAATATTGATTCTGTATTGATATATTCTGTTGTGTTCTGAAAAGTGTAAATCCTAAAAAAAAAAAAAAAGACTACATCACAATACTGTAACATCTGTCATTCTTTGCACTGTCAAGATCATATGTGATGCTGCACATATAATCACAAATGTGGAGGCCAAGCGGCCCGGCTCTGTTCATAACTCAAGAATGTATCGGGAGTCAACCCTGAGCAATAGACTGGAAAGGGGTAAGTAAATGTATGTCCTATACACATATTTAAATGTATGCACTACACACTTACAGGGGAATTTCTATGCAGCTCTACAGCAATGTGAACTTTCTTACAGGAGAGATTTATGGCTTTCTGCTGGGAGATAGGGGTTACCCATGCCGACCAAATCTTTTTACCCCTTACCCAGAACCAGGCCCACAGCAGCGCTTCAATGTGGCACACTGCAGGACGAGAGACTGGGTGGAGACGACCATAGGCCTGTTGAAAGCACGTTTCCAGTGCCTACATTACCTCAGGGTAACCCCTGAAAAGGCCTGCGACATTATTGTGGCATGTGTTGTTCTCCATAATATTGCCATAATTAGAGGGGAGCAACACCCTGCCCTACAATTACAAGACCCTAAGGAAGACCCCATCAACCCTGCAGATTTCCAGGATGGAAGGGTAGTCCGGAATATGATATGCCGCAACGTCTTCTCAGATTAATCATGATATCCACCACCACGCAAACAAAAAAACAAAAATGAATAAACACAAAATCACAGCAATATATATGGTGTTCTTCATTTCCTACAAAAAAAAAAACAACAACAAAAAGTTAGATTTTAATATAGTTTCCATACTTCCTAGAATTCACCTGTGACCATACACTCACCTCTAGCTTTTGTTTCAGAATCTCGATTTCCAGATCTACCTTTTGGATCTAGTGGTCCAAGTATACAAGTTCTTTGCTGTTTTTTTCTATCTTTTTAATAAGAAAAAGTCTATATAACTCCTTAACTGGCAACTGAAATTTTTAATTAATAGATTAGAGTTGCATCATGTAGTTCTAAAATTCAGAATTAAACTGTGGCATTTACTTTAAAATCACTGAACGGTGTTCATCTGTGCACCAGAAATTGATGGGCCTTCATTCTACTGTTCTTCCACAGTCTAGGGGGTAGACATAAGAGTGACCATTTATAGATATAAACTTCGATTCTATAGGCAACACCACATAAAAATGTGAATGTGTAGATTGATGTGTAGACACATAATATTAACATTACCTCTGTAGGCCTGTCTGTGGCAGCAGAAACGATTTCTTTATCCCCATCATCCTGTGAAGATGAGTTTCATAGAGTACACTTTATAATACTATTTGACATAATTTATGGTGTATTGAGTAGGCTACTTACAACTGCCTGGGGTTCTGTTGGGACAGGAGGCTCAAAGAGACAGGTATTACCATCCGAATCTGTTGGAACCATCGAAAAACTCAACCCAACATAATATAAATGGAAATATCACAAATAGTCTACATAAAAAATAACACATACTGTAGGTAGACCGCTTACATTTTATGAAGGTACTTAAATCTTCTGGAGTGACTGGCTCTGATGAAGTCCCTCCAGGAATTCCCTCAGCCATTGGCCTTCCCGCATTCAGGCTCAGGGCCATCTCCTCTGCATTTGTCAGAGGTGGTGGTGCAGGTCCTCCCCCCATTTTGCGAGCCTCTGCCTTCTTTCTGTTGGCTGAGTGGTCAAATGAGAATGAACATTTAGACCCATGTCAAAAATACTGCTGCACTGCTAGACACCAAATGCTATTTAGTCATTTAATATGTCAAATGTTTTTAAAGCCAAGTACCCTACACCTATGATATGCTCAAGGCTTACCTGATTGAATTATATTTTTATATTTCATTTTCAGCTGCTGCCACGTTCTTTTAATGCCTGCAGCATTGCACCTATACATGAAAATTAAATTAATAGGTTTAATAAAATACTGTTCTTCCAGTTTCACCTCTGATATTATGACAGTTGGGTTATAACAGTCTAAAATAGTTCTTAATTAATAACTACAAATTACATCAACAAGTCTAATTAGATTAATATAATAATTACCATCTCTAGAAAGTATTGGTCTACTTACTAATTTGGTCTACTTACCAATTAATTACTTTCTAAATCCCAAATCCACCTCAACCACTTGAACAATAAAGAGAGAAAAGAAACTGCACTTCTAATGCTTTCAAATAAACAATATACAACTGCATGAATTATTCCTGAATTGACCAAAGTGTGTAACTACAGGGAGATGGTTACATTACAAATATACCTTTTAAAATTTGATGTTAAATCCACTATTGTTCTATAGTCTTTAATTAAATTACAGAATTTAAATTACTTAGTAACTCCTGGGATAGGCTCCAGGTTCCCCGTGACCCTGAAAAGGAGTAAGCGGTTGAAGATGGATGGATGGATAGTAATTAATTACACCCAACACTGTATAAAAGTAATTAAAATGAAGAACTACGCATTGACTCGAGCAGCTATTTTCTCCCAAGCTAACTCTCTATCCGTCGCCGCTTTTTATTTATTTATTTTTATAAATACGTGTTCAAATTCTGCATATGCTTGCATACGCACATCCAGTTCTACTGGGGAGAAATATGCAGACCTCTTTTCGTCTGACGCTGTTGCCATGGTGACTCATAATATCTGCGCTCCATTGATAATGGCTTTTTATAGTTGTGATGCACACGCTTAACTCAGAGTCAGTCAACGTAGAGTTGATTGCACTAACTCATTTCAGCTGTTCTGTAACCGGAAACTCCGTTTCCCATCTCAGGGTAAGTCCACTCAGAGTTCAAGTTTTCACTCAGACTTGGTTGAACCTCCTTATTGAAACGGGCCCCAACGTAAACGACCGAACAAACGTAGCGAAAATTATTTAGCCAGCTTAATAAATAAACAAAACATATATAACCAGAACATGGATGTTTTTGGTAAATAATAGCGTATTCAGCGAATGTAGCCATACAGCTAGTTAGTTGGTTAGTTAACCAGTAAGAAAGGCGAACAGGATTCTGCTTAGCAGGCTAGCTAGCTAACATATAAAATAACCGTTAACCAGAGTTTACATATTTTGCAATAAGGATGAAGAATAAAAAAAAAACTCGCAAAACACAGTTTGTGTTTAATGTGCATAGCAAAATCAGAAAAGCGTTTTTCAACTCTTATCATGGCACCGACAGAGTTAGCGAATCGGAAAGTGTTATAAGCATGCGCGCGCACGCACACACACACACACACACACACACACACACACACACACACACAGGTCGTGCAGTAGGCGGCACCTGCGGGTACACTAAAGCACTACATAGGGAATAAAGAAATATTTTTTCTAAGTATTCTCCTATACAGTGCACATATACAGGGTGCATGAAGCCGTTTGGGATTTGAATGTTGAATCATTATGAGTCGCATAATTTCTTTTTTTTTTAATGGAACAAGTTATAATTGAGTCACATACCAAAAACATACAAACATAAATTTGCATGCAAAGAGGGGGAAGAGAAAAACAAGTGGCATTGGGAAATATCTTTTCAGATACTATATGGCCAAATGTTTGTGGACACCTGACAATCAGCCATATGTGGGTCTTCTCCAAACTGTTGCCACAAAGCTGGAAGCAAACAACTGATTTTGTTTGTTTATATTTTTTTTTATATGCTATCGCTGTTCCTCCATGACAATTTCCTCTGCACAACGTAAGGGTCATGAAGACATGGTTTGCCAAGGCTGCACAGAGCCCTGACTTTAACCCCACTGAACACCTTTGGGATGAATGACAACTATGTACTGTACCAGGCCTCCTCACTCACCCTCAGTGATGCTCTCGTGGCTGAATGGCCAAATTCCAACTGCCACACTCCAAAGTCTAGTCAAAATCCTTTCCTTCCCGGAGAAGTGGAGTTCAATTCCTAACATGTCTGGTTTCCCAAGTGAGGAGAAGAATCCAATACACTACCAGTGTTAACGAACATGTTACTGTTGAGTTACTGACTAGTTATTGGTGATTTCTCAGGTTTCTCATTGGATAAAGGAAATTATTGCACAGGATTACTTGAACCCATGTAAAGAACTCCAGGGAAACAAGAAATTGCCAAAGTCAACAAGGCACAGTCAATGTAGACAAACAAATAAACCAGTTTGTTTGTATTTATTTAATATTTATTGGTGCTAATAGTTTTGCACATATATTTTTGAGAGTAAAGTTTGAAGGAGAGCGAGAGGAAAGGTAGGTAGCATTCCTATATTGTTTAAGTGGAAAATCAGAATTATTATGTGCAATGATTTATACGCACATTCTTTTGTACAAAATGCAAAATGCAGCATTCATAAATACAAATATAAAAACATGTTTGAAATGATACAACATGAAGAACTTGCATTTGGCCTTGTTTTTATTTCTCAATTTTATTTCATAGACATGTGGGTGCTAGTAAAAAAAAAAAAATCTGCCGTAATTCAAGTATCAATATAACCAGGGTCAATTATAATGTTAGGATAGGAAAAAAACACAGAACATGAAATACAATATATGTTTTGGTAAATCAGTAATAAATGTGGACTGACAGATTGCACAATATTTCACACTTCGATTTTAAATCAAATGCAATCCAGTCATCAACCAAATGCAGCTATGAAATGCAAATAATAATAATAATAATAATAATAATAATAATAATAATAATAAGAAGAAGAAGAAGAAGAAGAAGAAGAAGAAGAAGAAGAAGAAGAAGAGGAAAATATTCCTGGCACGAATCATTTCTTAACTTTCTATTTTAAACATGTAACAGCTTCCTTTATCCATGTGTATCAGTTAATAATTTTTTTCCACCTCTGATTATATCTGATCTTGTGATGATTCCTCATCCAGATGATTAAAAATCCCGTTATAGTAAAAATCCCAGCCAATTTATTCAGATGAATCAGATGAATGGTTTTACACAACAATGTGGGCAGTGTTGTTTGACAGATGTTGCTGGTTTTTCGTAATCATTTATAACAGTACTTAGCTGCTGTAGGATGATATCCGTGAAGGTAACGTTTGGATTTTATTTAGTTATAATGTAGTAGAGCCTGCCACTTAAATAATTTAATTTTCATAGATATTGTGTCACAATACCATAGATGTTATGGACAATGTTACAGAACCAATCACAAGACACCTTAAAATCAAAATACAGTATACAGTATAATAATCACATTTCTAATTCTAACAACTTCGTATCACGCTCAGGTTATTCACACCACACGGTTATGGCTTGGTGGCAAATGATTACCAATGCAGCATGTTACAAATACTGACACTATTGAGGTATTTATCACTCATGGATGTAGAAATACCTATGATGGTATATGTATACACATACACACAGAGTATAACCACTACTCTATGAAATCTGTTTCTCCTTGATCTTAAAGAGTGCTGAGAAAATATTCATAAGACACAATTTGGTGTGCAGTATTGTTCCACTTATTGTTGTTGTGGTCCCGAATTTCCAAAATTTGCAATACAAACTTATAAACAATACACTAAAATCTTACATTAAATGTTTCTCTTTTAGGTGTTTCACAGAATAACACTTTCATATACAAACACTGTGTAATAATAGCCTAATGTTATATTAAATACCTAATGGTACCATCTGTTAAGGCAGGACAAATATAACTCTAACTGGACAAAATGATAGGTATTGTAAAATTCATTGATAATTTATACTTTCTGTTGATTAAAAAACCTAATTACCAGAAATGAATGTAGAAATGGATGCTTCATGTTAGGTGTTCCTGCAGATCTGTTGTATTGCATGAACTCATACGAACTGGCCCAAATCACTGCTACATGAAGAGCTGCCTAACACAAGTTGGCTGCATAAATTTTGCGTGAATATTCTGAGGTCATGATTTAATAAACTACTAACCATATTATCAAAAAATTACATTTGATCAAAGCAGCTTAGGATAAGCAGCTTATAATAAGATATGTTGCAAGAATCTCTCTGATGTAGTGGATCCATATGTCTTTACTGTTTGTATTTCTTTGAATACAGTTACAATTGAACCCTTTCAGACTGCTAGCCTGACTCTAATAACAAAAATTAGAAGTTGTTCTTCCAAAAAACAGCACTGCTACTCATAACATAGAACTACAGTGGCCTCCACTAATATTGGCACCCTTTGCAAATAAGTGCAAAGAATGCTAAGAAAAATTGTCTTTAGTGTTTAACCTTTTGATCTTTTGTTAAAAAGAATACACAAAACTACTCTGGTCTCATGGATATCAAACAACTGAAAACAAAACACAAGTTTATCACAAAAAAAACTTTGTTAAATATAGGTGTGCAACAATTATTGGCACCTTTTTAGCCAATAATGTACTTTGTGCTAACTCCCTTTGCCAAGATAACAGCTCTGAGTCTTCTCCTATAATACCTGATGAGATTGGACAATACATGGCAAGTGATCTGAGACCGTTCCTCCATACAGTATCTCTCCATATCCTTCAAATTTCAGTTCACCCCACAGGTGTTTTCTATGGGTTTCAAGTCAGGGGACTGGGATGGCCCTGGTAGTACCTTGATTTTGTGGTCAGTTTTGGATCATTGTCCTGCTGGAAGATCCAACCATGGCCCATTTTGAACTTTCTGGCAGAGGAAGTCAGCTTTAAATTTAATATCTGTTGATATTTGATAGATCCATGATGCCATATATCCTAACAACATGTCCAGGTCCTCTGACAGAAAAAAAGCCAGAGAACATTAAAGATTCACCACCATATTTAACCATGGGCATGAGGTACTTGTGCGCCAAAACCACCTCTGGTGTTAATCGTCCAACAGCTCTATTTTGGTTTCATTTGACCATGGAACCCGATCCCATTTGAAGTACCAGTAGTGTATGTTTTTGGATGAGAGTAGATGATTTCTTTCTTGAAACCCTTCTAAACAACTTGTGGTGATGTAGGTGACTTTAGATTGTAGTTTTGGAGACTTTCTGTCTCCAAATAGCAGCTAACTTCTGCAATTCTCCAGCTGTGATCCTTGGAGATTTTTGGCCACTCGAACGTCCTCTTCACAGTGTGCTGAGACGATACAGACACACGTCTTCTTTCAGCTTAATTCATAACATTTCCAGTTGACTGGAACTTCTTAATTATTGCCCTGATGGTGGAAATTGCCATTTTCAATGCTTGTACTATCTTCTTATAGCCACTTCCCATTTTGTGAAGCTCACAACCCTTTGCCACACAACACAGCTATATTCCTTGGTCTTATCCATTGTTATGAATGACTAAGGGAATTTTGCCTGTGTTACCTCATATTTAATACCCCGTGAAACAAGAAATCATGGTTGAACTAGTTCCTAGGTTTACTAAAATATTTTTTAAATATCACATTTTTGTTTTATATATATATATATATATATATATATATATATATATATATATATATATATATATATATATATACGTTTGTTGTGCTTGCAATTGTTGGATATCCATGAGAGCAGAGTATTTTTGTGAATTCTTTTTAACAAAAGATCCAAAGGTTTAAAAAAAAGGGTGCCAATATTTGTGGAAGGCACTGTATAGTTGGATATGCACCAATAATTCATTCACTGTTTCTTGTTTGCTTTGGAAGTTGACCTACAGTGAATTGTATAAGTATTCACCTTCCTTGAACTTTTTATTGACCACTCGGTTGCGTCTCTGACTAATTCTGTGAACGGCCTCCTATAGAGACCTGTAGAGTCATATTTGTGCCATATTCTAGATATAAGCAAACCCTAATTGATGCTATTCCAGAATTTTGTCTTGGAAATGTTTTACAGTTCCTTGGTCATTGTGATGCTTTTTGTTCTCTAGCAAACTCTGGTGTCTTCCAGGCATTGAGATCATGTGACGATTTAATTGCACACAAGTCAACTCCATTCAACTAATAATGTTACTTCTGCTGGCAACTAGTTTCACAGCAATGAGGTGAATATTTACGCACTCACAACTTTTACAACTATGATGAATTATGTTGATTCCCTCGTGAATTAAATGGGTTATTTTGTGTAGATTCATGAGAATAATCCCATTTTAGTTCATTTTACTTCCAGGTTGTAACACTGTGGAGAACTTCAATGGGGTGAATACTTATGCAAGCCCACTTCAAGAAAAGTGAAACCAAACTGGTTAAAGAAGCTCAGTGATCTGGTCATTTGAATAAAATGTTAGGGTTAATGCTGAATAAGGCAGTATGCACACTTCAAGAGGTCTTAATGTAGTAAGGCAATTCTACTGATCACAGAACAACAGTGTGAATGATGGTACTACATGTACACACATTTGCCTAGGCAATGAGTTTGTAGTGGGAGTCCAGAGTTTACCGGTGGTTTTAGGTTGTCTTTCGACTGGCCCGAAGAATGCTGTCTAGGCCACTGAGCTGCCGGAGGAAGCCTCGGTTGGGGGTGACACCTCGGTGGTCCTTGACCGTCTTAATGGCTTCTACTAGGGTCATGTTCTGTCGAATCATAAGGTAAGCCAGTACCAGAGTTGCTGAGCGACTCACCCCTACTGCACAGTGCACAAGCACTGTTCCTATAAAGTCAAATATAGACTATATAAATTGAAGAACACGTTACCACTGTAGGTTCTTAACTTTGGGGTCCCCACTGGGGTATTGATAATGTAGTTGTACCCAAAATGCCATCATGATAATCAACGTTTGGCCTTACCTCCCATGCTGAGAGCTTTATGAATGAATTCTGCAGCAGGGTAGAAGTTGACACTCATATCGAAAGAGGGAGAGTCATGGGCCTCGATACCATGGTAGGTGATATTCATTCCCTCATAGTACTCCGCACCACCTCGCCATTTGCTCTGTGCACAGTTGAGGATGTGCGTGATCCCAACCTTTATAAGCTCCTGGCGGTTTGAGGCAATGTCCCTGAAAAAAATTAGGTAAAAGAGGTGAACGTGTAAAACAGTGTTATACAGCATGGCACTCTATAACCATGCCTGCAAATGTAAAAACCACAATGTCTTAGGTGAGGGGCACAAGTACATGTCCAAGACATTCACTTGGATATGTGTGGAAGAATAAACTACTCACTGGTCTCCAATATAGAGTCTCGGCCAAACCTCGTCAGCATGATTACAAGCTGTTTTTCCAGTGTACAGGAGACGCTCAAGTTCAGCAATGCTTAATACAGGACACCCTTTTTCTGAATCCCTTCTGCTAGGAGACCTTGAATTGCTTCGTGATCGGGAGAATCTAGACATAAACGCCATCTGCACTGATTGTTAGTGGTGTTCTGTGGAAAAATAAATAAAAAAGCATGATAGAAATAGAGATACACGTTTCCTTCATTTAAAGGACAATGTCAGTGTCATTAATTCCTCCTTTCAGCACATGGTACAACTCTTGGCACCACAAACACTGCTTTCATGTCATGTGCTTTTGTTTATGTTGCCATGTGTCTTTGCTTCTCTGGTCCTGTCTCCACCTCTGTCAGTAATTTGTTAGTTATTCTACTGTGTTCACCTGTTCTGTGTTTAGTTCTTGATTGGTTTGTCTATTTATATCCTGCAGTGTTATAATGTTTTTAAAGCCTTTATCTTGCCTTCATTGTCTTAAGTCCAAGCTGTGTACCGAGTTTCTGCCTATCATTGTCCTTCCTTTGACTTTCGCCAATCTCCGTGTTTTATGACTATGACTTATTGTTGCCTGTCTGTGCTCTGAGCCACATTGCTCTGACACACATTGAGTTTACACACGTTACATCCAGCTTTTTCTTATAAAAACACATTGACTGTGATTTAAAATGATTTGAAATTAAGCACGAAAAGTGGAAAGTCAATTCAAGCCCATGCCTATTCTACTCCTCCTACTAGCATCACACCCTATCGATTAAAGTGCATTAACTCAAAAAAATTCAGACACTCAAAATATTCAATATTTACCTGATCTATCAGCTTTTCCATATATCATTCAACAACTAGTTGAGTTCGAAAGAGGAGATGTGAACTCAGGGGGCCTTCATGAAGTACTGTATGCACTCTAGGTGCATTTACACGATGCACTTCCAGGAAATAATAATTTGGTGATGTACATCTCTCTTAACAATCAAATCAGCATCGAGCAGTTAGGTAGTCCCTGAGGAATTATAAGATTACATTCCTTCGAATCATTTAGTAGAATGAAAATGGAAATAATATATTTTCATATAACAATATAGGCTACTGTATATAAACACAGCTCTTATTAGAACCAATTCTGCTATTTTATTTATTCTGTGCTAATGTAAGTGGGGTTTTTTTTTTCCTGCAGTGCAATGCTTTGAAATACAAACATTAAAATGAGAAAAACACGTGTTTTAGTGAAATATTGAACTTTTCATTCAATGATAATGGATCCTTGCTGGAATTCATGTGCATGCATGGATTAATGGAGAAAAAAAAATATTAATGCATGCGCTAAATGTAGAAAAATACCAAGCAGGTGTGCATAGTGTATATCAGAGCACACTAGGTGGTTTCATATTGAAATAAATAGAAAACAGTGGCTTAAAATTGGCCCTCGGTTATAATCAGCTCGATTCCAACATCTGGCCGTCGAAATAATCGTATTTAATAATAGGCTCATAGGACAGGCACCATAACGCTTATTGTTTATTACACGAGGTGCACAGACAAAATGTCTGAAATCCTTCTTACCTTCCATCCAATGCCGTTTCGAAACAACCGATAAAAATATCGCTTTGTTCTTCCTTTCTGATTCTGAAGATCCTCTACGAAGACATGGATCCGACATATTTTAGTGACTCATATTGGACTGCGTAATAAGTGTCATTGCAGCCTGTAGAGGAGAAACAGCACGGAACGCCCACTTCATGCACATTCACATCACATACGACTTAAAGCAACCACACACGAGCACATTGACACGTACAGAACCGTGCATTGATATATATATATATATATATATATATATATATATATATATATATATATATATATATATATATACCAAATGAACCACTTGCATATCATCAATATTTACAATCAGCATATGATCTACAATTTAGGCTAGTTTACGAGTTTAACTGTTTTAAATGTAAATGATTAACCACAATGTCATTGATAGTGTTGCCAATTGGGGATTTATCTCTTGCTTCTATGTAGAGAGAGTAGTGCAGCAGTGCTTTAGTCCTTTAGTCTGTCCAGCTGTCTCACCTCCTTATCTCCTTGTACACTCTGCTCAAACAGCTTCCAAAGCTTTAACTTTCATACTAATAACATAGTCAACAACATTGTGCTTGTCATCTTGTCAACCACATTGTGTGGAAACATTACATCTTGGAAAGATTCAAATGTTGTCAGTAATATGACTTTGCTGGGAAAATGGTGAGTGAGAAAAGAAGCTCTGCATCGCTATCATCAAAACATCAGTTGAGGGAAGATTATTTGGAAGAATGGTGTTTGTCAGTCCAGTTCAAGAAGTTTTAAAGAACTGATGCCAAGGTGCATTGAAGCATTTGGTGGCTCCTGGAGGCCCATGCACCTTACTAAAATACTTTATGCTGGCTTTCCCTTTAATTTGTCATGTGTTTTCACATTTGCATCTATTAATTGGTAAAATTGCATCTGCAATGGTTTAATTGCATTCAATACTGTTCTGTTGTCCTTCCTAGTTAGCATTCACTGTCCTATGTATTTATTGTCCAGTGAATTTATTGTAAGTTTCGTCTTATATTGTGCATTTGCACTTTATGTATTCCTGTGTATCGGGCAGTACCAGTAGCATAGTGTTGCATTATTGTCCTGAAGAAACATTTCATTCGAATGTGTACAATTTACAACCCCAATTCCAAAAAAGTTGTGACTCTGTGTAAAATGTAAATAAAAACAGAATGCAATTATTTGCAAATCTCATAAGGCCATATATTATTCACAATAGAATATAGAAAACATATCAAATGTTTAAACTGAGGAAAAATAAGGTCATTTTGAATTTGATGGCTGCAACAAGTCTCAAAAAGATTCAGACGGGGCAACAAAAGGCTGGAAAAGTACATGTTACTAAAAAGAAACAGCTGGATGTTAATTGGCAATAGGTCAGTGGCATGATTGGATATAAAAAGAGTATCTTAGAGAGGCAGAGTCTTTCAGAAGTAAAGATGGGCAGAGGTTGACCAATCTGAGTTAAACTGCACTATAATTTGTGGAATAATGGAGGTTAATTGTAATGATAATTGTAATTGTTAGCATTCTGTTTTTATTTACAATTCACACAAACGTTTTTGGAATTGTGGTTGTATAAGGGGACGTCCATATATTACGTCATCAAGGAGGTGGGAGGGGGGTGAAGGGTACGATGACGTCTGATGACGACGACGGGGGGGGGGGTTCAGGGACCTGATTACGTCATCAATGTATTTGCATCTCCCACGTGTTTAGTGTCACCACTGTCACGTTCATCATTTACTTATTTACTTACTGAAATATTTGCAAATTGCCAAAATAACAAACAAACAAAGAGAAATACTGACGTCATACACGCATCTTGTGTATTATACGCCACAGGATGTGCGTGTGACGTCATTATTTCTGTGATATTTTAACAAAGTACAAGATATTATGAGATCATTCCCGACCACACATGGCAGTAAAAGTATA
>JAFFST010049462.1:101400-124704 GCA_022414735.1 Noturus placidus
ACTATTGTTTAAATTGGTTTGATGTTCCGAAACACTTAAGTGTGACAAACATGCAAAGGAACAGGAAATGAGGAAGGGGGCAAACACTTTTTCACACCACTGTAAAATAAGCATTTCCTTCATTGTATAGAAACAACAAGCAACACTACTATACAGTGCATTACATATATAAAATAAGCTTTTCCTTTATTGTATGCGGTTTCTATTGTCAAGAATTCATCAATATTATTAAGTAATGTTTAATTGTGACATTAGCATTTTTTTGTTAGAACACTATCTTACCGGTGTTTAATCACATTCCGCAGTCACCACTGCTATGAGCATGTTCAGGTTCTTATTACGACTTCTTTTTTAAAGCATTATTTCGTTTATATTACATTATAGATATGTATTCTAAATACATATATTTTTTGCTTTTACATTAGTTTTTCTTATTTTTTAGTTGCTTACCCCAATGAAAATATTTCACATACTAATATGTTTATGCGAAGACATAACTCTGCTGTCTATTTATGCTCACGTATGCTATAATTTATACTAAAATGATTTTACAGTGTTGTGGATTAATCTAATGTTGTTGTTTGCAAACGTGTACTTGTTTCATTCACTTCTCATTCATTTTATTCTTTCATTTGTTTGTTTGCGCCCATGAGATTCTTACTCATTCTTGAATTCCTTGCGTTTTGCTTTTTCTGATCCTTGGTTTTTCACTTCAAAACCCTTGTTGCCATTCTAGTCTTCTTCTGTCGTGTCCAGCCGCCACACACACACAGCTCTTGTGCCACTACTCCCTTTGTCCTCATTCATAGACAGTGGATGATGTCAAGGCTTTGCGTGAGGCTTTTCGTACTTGGCGTTAGGCTTGCATGTGACTGCAGCACTGCTGTTTCTCTTTCTCCTCTCCTCTTTCTACTAACAGACGCAGACCAAACTGGAGCATGCCCACATTAAGGAGCTCGAACAGAGCCTTCTCTTTGAAAAGACCAAAGCTGATAAACTCCAGAGGGAGTTAGAGGATACTAGGGTAATTCAGTCTCACATTATCAAATAAGGCAGGCATGTCGATGAGCTGGGATTGCATGAGCGGTCTCTCGGGACTTGAGTCAGTGCAGCGTGTTTGTGAAACTTTTGCCTTTTTTTGCAGGATGGAGTGAGGTAGGTTTGGAGTTTTCATTAACAGGATGACGCAACATCAACAGCATTTTCAGAGATACTAGATATTCGTTCAGAACCTATCAGAGAATATTGACTGAAAATCAGTTAAGCATGCTAATAAAGATGAGTCCTCTGTTATGATGTGTGTGTGTGTGTGTGTGTGTGTGTGTGTGTGTGTGTGTGTGTGTGTGTGTGTGTTACTGTGTGAAGTAGCTAATAGGAGTGGGTCTCATGTTATAGGTGGCCACGGTGTCTGAAAGGTCCCGGATCATGGAGCTGGAGAAGGAAGTGTCAGAGCTGCAGTTACGCCTACGATCTCAGCGAGCAGAAGCTGGATCAGGCTCACCTCCATTACAGGACAAAAAGGTCTGGGCCTTTATTCCAGGGCGTCTGCAGATTCTTGAAAAATTTATCTATCATTTTTTTCAATTTCTGATATAATTTTTGAATTGTATTAAAAAAATATTGCATTTAACTTTTAAGAGACTGTTTTTCATGGTTCGGATTATTTAGTTGATATTTAGACTTGCAGTGCTTTAGCTGTGTCAACAGATTGTGTCCTCTTTATTCTGACAGGTTAGGGAGCTGAGTAATGAGCTGGAGGCCAGACACAAGGAGATGCTGCTCCTCCAGCAGAGACTCGGCTCCTCTCATCAGGAGAACATTTCCCTTCAGCATCAGCTGGATGATTTGGTACAATGTGTTTTTACACTGAAGAATATATACAGTCATGTGGAAAAATAAGTTCACCCACCATGGAAAGTTTTGGGGTTTTTATTTATTTATTTAACTATTTATCTATTACACATTTGGACAAAGCAAACATTTGATGTGATATTCCTTTGTGGAAAAAGTAAGCACACCCTTGGCCTCAGAAGCTAGTATTGTCCCGTTCTTGTAGTTGTTTTGCATAATTGTCCACCAGGCTCTGACTTCAGCTTGCTGGAACCGTTGACCACACTTCTATGCAATATTCTTTCAGTTACAAGATGTTTGAGGGTTTTCTTGCATGTACTTCTCATTTCAAATCCCCCCTACAACATTTCAGTGGGATTCAAATCCGGACTTTGACTAGGCCATTCCATAACCCTCCATTTCTTCTTTTTTTCCTGGATGCACTGACAGTCGTTTGAAATCTCCGCCACTTGTAGATGATTTTTTTTTATTAAATCCCTTGCCAGACTCCTAGGCATCCACAACCTTTTTTTCTGAATGCCTTACAGAACTCTTTAGATCTTGGTATGATGACACCGACCACACACCTCAATAACAAAGGGAACACGAGACATTAGATAAGAGAGGCGTTTAAATAAGACTCCCTAAGCAGGTTCTAATCACTAGCACCCAGTTTCGAACACCTGATTCTAATTGTATGGATTTCAAGGTGTTATAAATGTAGTGGTGTGCCTACTTTTAGATGGATTTGTTTTTTGTTCGATTAAATTTTGTGTCATTTGATAAGAGTATATCAACTTCATTAATAGGCACTGTTTCAAAGAGGATCAAGGTGTACTTATTTTTTTCACATGACTTTAAATACAGACCAAAACATGCTGTTTTATTCAGATTTTGGCTTCGTCAGTTATTGTCTATATGTATGAGAAATGAATCAAACACAACAGTGCATGCTGTACCGTATTTTCCGCACTATAAGGCGCAGTCTCAATTACGGGGTCTATTTCTGTACTTGACCAATACATAAGGCGCACCGTGTTATAAGGCGCATACGGTTGTTACACCAACCAAAGTCGCACAACATTTGTACAGATTTTGGAACTCAGTCCACATATAAGGCGCACCAGATTATTAGGCGCACGGCCGATTTTTGAGAAAAATTAAGGCTTTTAGGTGCGCCTTATAGTGCGGAAAATACGGTAATAAGGAAATAATCCATGATGGGGTGGTGTGATATGACCTGACGAAAAGTGCAGTGGATTATTTTACTATAACAGCATGCAATGAAATGTTTTATTACTCTTATACCACAGCAATTTGCCACATTTTTTGTGATTGAATTTAACGTCATACATTTTCATCATTTATAGTTACCGTTAATGTTATGGAATGCCTGCGAGACAAGTTAGTGAATGTTATCACTTGTGTCATTCTTTCACCATCGTCTTTTTTTTTTTTTTTACCTTCTCTTGAAATCCATACGAAAAACAGCAGAGAAACCGAAAAGCACAAATCCTCTGTCCAGTAGACTTCGTTCAGACTGCTGACACCGGAGACTCCTTCTATGAATGTTAAACAAATATCTCCTTAAAAAAAAAGATTCACCATATCAACGATTGCATGTTTTTAATCTGTTTATTATTAACCTTTGATTATGTGGAGTGTCTGCTGTACAAGTAGTGTGCGCTGTTGCTATAGTAACAAGAAAATATTACTTAGAACAAGCGCATTAATATAAACCTATCATGGGAATTACAGCTGGCAGTACTTTCAGAGCTGCTATCATAGAAAATTATTTAGCACCAGCTGACCAATCAGATTTGAGAATTTAACAGCGCTGTGGTATAAATTGCATCAATGACTGTGTTTTTGTTGCTGATAGGAACATAAATTGTAGGCACACTTTTAGTAGTGCTTGTGATGAAATGCATGGATAAAGAAGGTTTATAATGTATTGTACTGTGCCAAATACAGTCGAGCACCCAAATCTTCAACGGCTCCATTAGCTTATTCTCATTTGTGTTTCATTATCACAGAAGAAAAAACTTGATACAGAAGCTGAAGAAAGTAAAAAAAATGCACTCTCCATACAAGGTAAAAAATTCACATCCATGGCTTGCATGCACATCTGGACATTGTTGAACCTTTGTACCATACTTTTGCATTGCTGAATATACATAGCGAGGCGAAGAACTCCATTGTTTTGCATGATACAGCAGTAGCATAGTTTTAAGATTTTTCTTGTTTGTTTGACTGAAGGGTGTGTATGTTGCTCTGAGTGATTATCCTTGTGCTTTTAGAGATGCAGAGTAGCTTGCAGGCAGACAAGGAACAACTGGAGCAGCTGCGCAGTGAAAAGCAGAAGCTGGAGCAAGAGATGGCCTCGAGACAGCAGCAGGAGATGCGACGTAATGAGGAGCACAAGCAGCAGGAGAAGGAGCTGCAGGAGAGACTAGGCCGAGCAGAGCAGGAGCTGATCAAAGTGCAGGAAAGCAGTGCTGAGCTGGAGCAGAAGGTGGCTGAGCTGCAGATGTTCAAAGACAAAACCCAGGTGAGGGAGCTGACCTCTTAAGTAGTGTAGAACATGTGTTTAACCGCTTGGTCATTGACGAGTTAGATGAGGATTTAGTTAATATGTCATAGGCAATATGACGAGCCCAAAGGTTTTAGCGATGCATCCTGATTCAGTATACTTGTCGCATGCACTTGACACATTTTGTTGTTTGAGACGAGCGTGGAAGGAAAATTCCTCTGAAACTGTCTGCTGGTAAACTGTGTTAATGTCCCACAGGGATCAGGTCTACAGTATCACATTGATTGAATTTCCTACTTGGCAGCTGTGCATACCTCACTTGGAAGGAATCCACAGTGCTTTGTAGTTCCATCCCGCTGTTCTGCAGGCATGGAGGAATCAGTGAGGAAAAAGGGCTTTCTGAGCAAATCATATTGCTTACCTTGTGTCATTTTAAACAGCTACTCAAGGCAAAAAAAAATGCATCAAGAAATAGCTTTTGTTTTTACCTGAACGTGGAAACATTAACTTTATAAATGAACAGTGGATTTAGACTAAAAGCAGTCCTCAGGGTTCCCATCACAATGACACAATTATTACAGAAATACCATTTGCATCCATTTAACTCCCATTGTGTTTCACCAACACTTCCACTCTTGCCTAATGTGAGATGCACAGGGCATGAAAGTGCTAAAATGGCACAAACAAGCGACTAAAATAGCAATGTTTGTAGCTCTGTATGTGGCAGATACACAAATATATGGGCAAGTACCTTTAAAACTTAACACAGAGGATAATTGCATACAAATGCGAGGTGAATGGAGAGTAAGAAAGATCACCATAAAGACAAAAAAGAAATTGTTAGTAACCATTGTATATGTCTTGTTTCCAGTCAGAAAGCCTTGGTACTGTCATATTAACCTAATGTTTCTTTTTCCCCCAGAGTGTCCAGTCTGCAGATGTTTTGGAACACCTAAAACAAAGAAATCAAGATCTACACCAAGAGGTGAGGAAGCTTGTCTTTTTCTGATTGGGCTTGCTGCGAGATTGACTTTCTGGGAAAATAAGTGCTTTTTTGATTTCGTGACCATACATTCAGTGATCAAGCGTTCTTGCAGAGGGTGGAGCTTTGGAGTGGTGTACATCCTAGTTAGTTTCTATGCTGCAGTTTTCATTTGACTTGTCTCGTGCTTTTGAACTATATTATTACTAATCCGGTTAGCCTTTTTATAGACGGAATGTCATAGTATTTTAGTGTTCGTTCAGTTGTGCAGTCATTTATTGTAGGTGAAATGTAGAGTTGCCCCCGCATAGCTCCAGGGTCTCTGGCTTGAACAGAATTTCAGACAGATTACTGTCTGTGTGGAGTTTTGCATGTTCTCATTGTTTTACCTCTGGGTTCTCTGGTTTCCTTCCCCCTCCTAAAAACATGCTAGTTAGGTAAATCAGCGCCTCTAAATTGGCCCTAGGTGTGAAGTGTGCAAATGTACCTGATCCAAGATAAAGCAGTGAAGATAAATGAATGAATGAACCTTAAAGACGTAGATGTTAACCAACTTGTATGTGGTTTTGCCTTACAGCTTAAGGCACAGCATGTGGAAGCATGTGTGCTTATGTAACCACTGAAATGGTCACTGAAAGGACATTAGCAGTTAGGGTTCGACTGCCTTTGTAGGGCTGTGAAACATTAAGCTTGATGATCTTGTTTTTCAGATCTATATATATCTCTTTTCTGTGTGGCTATAAACCTTTTAATATCAAACTAATAGACAGAAAATAAATCTGTAAATCACTATTTAAGTTGGTGTTGCACCACACAGATGTGATGCGTGAATTTTAGGAGGATATGGCTCAGTCGGTAGAGCGGGTTGTCCACTAATCCACCAACCGTGGGGTTGGCGGTTCGAATCCCGGCCCGGGTGATCCCATGCCGAAGTGTCCTTGGGCAAGACACTGAACCCTAAGTTGCCCCCAATGGCAAGCTAGCACCTTGCATGGCAGCTCTGCTACCATTGGTGTGTGAATGTGCTCTCATTAGTAAGTTGCTTGTAAATGTAAAAATGTAAAAATTCTGTAAAGCTGCCTTGAGACAATGTACCATTGTAAAAAGCGCTATACAAATTGATAAATTACGTACAAGCAACGTGACAAATGACTACAGGATGCGTGCGATGCCCATATTGCATACGTGTAGTTAACACAATATAAATCAGTCTTAAACAGAGTGTCACTCGCACAACTCATGTACTCCATGGTTAATTTAAATGACTATCTTCATCAGTAAAGTACAGTATTCAATACAAACCATACAATATTCGATATAGTCCTCAATACAAAATCAGAATTTTGAGAAGAGTGTCAGAACTTGAGTGATTTACATCCTCAGTAGGGGACAGTATCAACATTTTGTCTTCCATCAGCACAGTTTTTGAGTTCTGTCCGTTTTATAGGATTCCCATATGGGGACATCTTTGGCGTTGGTACTCAAAAGAAATAAGCAAATGGCAATGTTCCTAAGTAAATCAAACCACCCTAGTGATGCTCGAGTCAGTTGTTAAACCCCGATTGCACACACGACCTTCCGTTTTTAAATGATAGAACTTGCATGTGTTTAAATGTTATGGTAAAGACTCAAACTTGTAGTCTGGCTTAGGAAAGCTTTCAGCCCAGTCCATTCTTGAAGAGCAGTGCAGCAGTGATTTGTTCATTTGACACCTACACTGCTGAAGCTGAGCTTTGGACTCCTAGCTCTTTCTGTCTTACTGTCTCACCCTGTCAGTCTCTGCCAGAGCTTTCCACACATGATGTAATCATGCACATGTTATTGTGAGCCTGGTGGCTGGCTGCCTTGTTCCGCTTGGCGAGGGAAGAACATAAGGGGTTGGAATCACTTAACTGTGCAATGTTAGTCAGCAAACAAATTTTTACCCTCAATTTTGCTTATGCCCCCCTTCCTTTTATAGAATAAAAAAAATAAACAGGCAATTTTAGACCTCAAATTGTCAGACGTTTTTGCCTGACAAATCCTACAAATATCCTACATTCCCGTAGACCGAGCAGACTGTGGGATGAAGAAGCGTTGCTGATGCTAAATGTGCATAATGTGACAGATTTTGTGAATCAGTATGTACAGTCCGACGATTGGCAGTGCTGAGAAAAACATGGAGGCAGATAGAACAGGTGCCTGATGCAGCATGCCCAGCGACATGGACGTAAACGCGGGGAACGGATAAGTGGACCTGATTGGTGGAGAGGGTAGGATGGAAACGGGGGGGAGACAGAAGGTGGAGGGGTAGTGCCGGGAGAGAGACCGAAAGACACAAAGAGAGAGGGAGAGGGAGGAGCTTGGCAATGCTTACGTATTAAAGCTGTCCTGTGAAACATGTCAGGGAGGGTGTGAATGTGAGTGCTCGGGACGGCGGCAGCTCGAGTATGCTTGCATGCTGTGGGAGCTGCTCTCGGATGCTCGTTCACTGTCACTCAGCCGGGGGTCAGTGGCAATGCATTATTGATCTTGCTGGTTTGTCTGCATAAAGAGGTTTCAAGGCTATACAGACATGGATGTAGCAGCCTTGCAGCAGAGCTACTCAGGAAGCATGTATACCTCTCACTTTCAGGTACTGAACTCCCAGTCTGAGCATAGAGTAAACCTTCTACTCCTTGGGGAGTATGTTGTGTTTTGGATCTGAAGAAAACAGTTCTGAAACTGCTAGTAAATGATACTGATTGTGGCTGTATGTTTGACCTATTTGGCAGTTTTAATTGGAAAAATATTTTTAAAATGCTTCTCCCTTTGAATTTGATTATACTGACTTTGTTTTGGCTGCCTAAAATGTGGGACTGTAAACTTGTGAATTGTTTTGTGTATGAATTCTTTTCCTGGCAGCATGTATATCTAAGTCTATTTGATGATCGATAGGAAGTAGGCTTGGTCGATATGTGCGTGTGTGTGTGTGTGTGTGTGTGTGTGTGTGTGTATATACACACAATACACTTTTCAGAGAGCACTGTGAGTATCCTTACTTCTATTACATTGATTCACAGTAATAATGTAGCTGATTGGATGTTACTTTTTTCCCATTTATATGGAAACACACATCCTTTATTAACCTATTGCCTTTTTTTGTGAACATTAGGATAAGAATAAGTAATTTTTAAAAATAAAATTAAATAACAGAGAAACTTAGAACATCCATCCATCCATCCAGATTGGCAAATAATTGATTAAAACACATAGAAAAAGCAATTATCGAGCTATTGTCACTGTTAACGCTTGACATTTCTGTGTAATGTAGACATGCTCAGTTTTTTTTTTATAAGTTGGTCACTGGTTAAACTGTACTGAACTTCAGATGGTAAGAGAAAAAGGGAACTGGTTAAAGAGAAAATCTGTGAATTTTTTAACAGTTAACTCCACCTGTTCATACTTCCTCTTCTTCCTATATACTGTATATTCAAGACATTTGCCTAATTATAATAGTTTATTAGAGGTCAACGAGATTGATGCATATAATTTGTTTTTATCTCCCTTCCTCCAGCTTGAAGCCCTGAAGCAGCAAAACTCCAAGTATCAGGAGGAGCTTAGTATGTGCAAGGAGCAGCTCAGTTCTGAGAACCAGCACACTGGAAGCCTGTGCAAAGAAATGTGCGTAGTCTTTATCTAGTCACCCCATATTGCACCATCAGAGACCCACTCATGCCGATCTTTATGGGTACTTAGTTTTGACATAGTGTTTCTGTAAGACATTGAATGAAAATTGAAGAAAAAAGAGATAAGAAGGCAGGAGGCTACAGCATCTTTCATTGATTATACCACACAGAAAGAAAGTCGTAATCACGCAGTTTACCTTCAAAGCACTTTCATTCAGGTTTTGTGGGAATATACCCACAAGTCATTTTCCATTGGGTCAAGACTTGGTACATGAAATCTAATGTGTCTTTAAAAGACACAGACCCATATTCTAGATGCTTTTCCTAAGATGCATTACATAATTGCGTCTTTCCTTGACTTGTCCGTGACCTGACTAGGGGGGAGCTCTAATCACACGTGGAGATATCGTGACTCCCCGAGCAAGATATCGCTGTATCTCTCATACAGGAAACCGGCTTGCTGGCATTTGTTTATAAGAGAATGAGTTTGGGTCAATTGATGCTTGCTGTTTCAGTTCATCATAATGCATTCACTGTAATTGTTCTCCATGTTTCTTGTGGTATGCCCTCAATTTGTTATGAATACTTCAAATTAATTTCCTGGTCGCATTTGATATTGATGATCCTTTTAAGTGTGATAAATTGGATTTAACAGCGCTCAGCTGAATCAGTGTGAGCAGATGATGCACATGCAGAGGGCATTAATGAGTGTGCAGAGTTTGCATGTTCTCCCCGTGCGTCGGGGGTTTCCTCCGGGTGCTCCAGTTTCCTCCCCCAGTCCAAAGACATGCATGCTAGGCTGATTGGTGTGTCTAAAGTGTCCGTAGTGTATGAATGTGTGTTTCCCCTGGGGTTGGCGCCCCCTCGCGGTATCTAGCCAATTAATCCTCTGAGAAGCACAACTAGAAAATGCATCACAGAGAATGTCGTCCATACCTGGCTAGGGTGGACAGGACGCTAAAAAAAAAAAATGACTGTACGCGTGATGATTCCACTGGAATCGCGGCTTCTTAAAAGCATCCTTTAAAATAAGTCATTTGTTTGCTTGTCAATTCTTGTAACTATTCACATCCCACCAAGCGTCAAAATAATAATTAAGTAATACCAATAACAATAGGAGAGACTAGAACAAATACAGAAGGGAAATATTAATATGTATCACATCTGAAGAACGAGCAGAATAAAACATTAGTTAAAGGCCCTAGACTCGATTCCGAGCCATGGCGACTTGATGGATGAACAATCTGTAGGAAGATCGATCATGTGCCAGTTGGATAAGTTGGGCCAAGGTTTTCTCTGTTATTGTCTTGATGGTGTCGAGCCATCGGGTTGCAGGTCTTCCTCTTTTTCTTGTTCCTTCGATGCGTCCCAGTTAAAACATTAACCACCCTTATTGTAAATCAATGTCAGAAAGGTGAAAAGAATGCATGTTTTTTTTTCAGCTATTACTGTGATATGCAACTGACCACATATCAGATAAGTACAGATGGATGAACGAGGAATAAAACATTTGTTGTCAGCTCTAGAGTTGTACTGGAGCAATGAACAATGGACACTGTTCTTCCAAAAGATATTCTTTTTTCAATCGGTGTCTTGATTATGGTAGTAGAGAGCGCTGTCTAACACGGTGCTCCAGAATCTGCCCTCTGTGTTCAACTATATTTGTCATCTGGTGACTGAAGACCATCGCGTATGATTTACATCATTTTCATCTAACTGAAACCATCTAGGGAGCCGCCATGTCCTGTGGATGGGGCGGAGTCATCTTGAAAGAGATCATTCCCATCAGAAATGAAGGTGATCTAAGCCAATATGCCAGCAAAACACAGCAAGAGCACATATTTACAGATTAGATCTCTAAGGTAAAGTAAGTGTAAGAGGTCCAGGATTTCAAAGATGGCTTCATAGCGGCCACTTCAGTGGACAAAAAGAGACTAGAGGTATGTGGATGAAAGTAACCGTTGTGTTTGAGAGTACTCTTTCTCACCTTACAGTGAGGAGCTGAAGCTAACAGCCAATCAGAAGTCATTGAGGCTTGTGGCACTCCAGGAAGAAAACGGGAAGTTGTCTCAGAAACTAGACGGCAGCCTACAGGTGAGTTTTAAGCAGTATCAACTACTGTTAGTGTATAGTATTTTGTAGTCTCGCGGCTGGATTATTGTAATGCTGTTTTGGCTGGAGTTTCTAAAAACACAATTAATAAATTACAATATGTTCAAAACTCTGCTGCCCGGATCCTGACAGGAACCAGGAAACGTGACCATATCACTCCTGTTTTGAAGTCACTACACTGGCTCCCGGTCAGGTTCCGTGTCGATTTCAAGATCATGTTGTTGACATACAAGGCTTTACATGGTTTGGCCCCACAATATTTATCCAGTTTATTAATCCCGTACATCCCAACTCGCAGACTACGCTCCTCACAGCGTAATCTGTTAACCATTCCACTAACACACTTGAATTCTATGGGTGACCGGGCTTTCTCTGTCAATGCTCCTTCACTTTGGAACTCTCTTCCTCCTGAACTCAGGGAAGCCAAGACTCTTGGCACTTTTAAAACTCAACTGAAAACATACTATTTCAAACTTGCGTTTGACTGCTAGTGTCTCTTTTATTATTGTTCCATCAATTTCAATTATGTTGTTTTAGCTCTTTTTTCACTTCTTTTTCACTTCTATTGTTTGTACTGTTCTCTGTTTATTGTTATATGTTTACTGTTCATTCATGTACAGCGCTTTGAGAAGCTACTTTTAAAGGCGCTTTATAAAATAAAGACTTATTATTATTATTATTATTATAGTTGATTGAATAGTGTGTGTTTTGTTATTTTTTTTACAATAAGGTGTCACCTATGGAGATTTATAAGTGGGCTTTGTTTTTGTGTTGCAGCTTAAGGATGAGCATCAGACTCCGGACAACCAGTCGGAGATTAGGGAGAGGTAAGAGACACTCTGACGTTTGGGTTTCACTCCACCCAGCTGTAATTACTCTGCCTTGAAATTACTGTTATTTCCTGAGACGGACATTTTACAACGTACCTTCAGTGTTGTGTTGAAAGCCAGAATAAAGACTTTACACTTCAAGTGAGGTTCTCTAAAGGAGTTAAATGATATATTTTGTCTGTCATCTTAATGTTAAACACATTTATTAATAAGTCTGTCCGTAGTAGGAGTTTATAGAGTCACTGCTTCAGATCAGCAAATCGGGCTCAATATTTACAATACAGCCGCAATATGAATTGCTGTATCATATTTGTATTTGCACTGTAATTTGTGCTTTTTTCTCTTGCTCTTTTTTTTTTTATATCCAAATCCATGTTTCTCTATACTGCTCACTCCCAGTAATGCAGACATATTCTCACACAAGCAAACGTTTTTTTTTCCATTAAAATGAGACTATTTGCACAATATTGCATCACATTTTTTAACATATTGTCCCACACAGCATTTTACCATATCGAAACAGAACAACAGGATTTTATCTTTTATTAATCTGGTATCACATATTGACATGCATATTGTGTCATTCTGGAACAGAGAGACACACGCCCAGTCAGAAGTGGTTAATAATTGCCAGAACAAGAGTGGAGAGCAGCTTTTTAAAGGCATGTTGGGAAATGAGGGCCAGTGAAGGAGAAGCTGAAAACTCTCTACTGTATTCCTTGGAGAGATCATCTAAAATAAGCTCTGTGCTATATAAGGATTCACATTATGTTCTGGAGAACTTGCAGGTCGTTGGAAAGTTTCTCTCTCCCTCTCTCAGCATGGTTTTGTTTGCAGAAAATAATGCCAGTGAAGATTACTACTATTTGTTTTGTCACCTTAATTTCTGCTTGTACACTTGCTCCATTTCAGCAGATAAGCAACTTTTAATTTGTGTCGCTGAAACTGTGTGCTCATTCAGGGAAAACATCAACACTTTAATATCTGAGAAGGACAAAGAATTAGAAGCGTTGAGAAACGAGGTAGGATCTTTGAGTAATAATTCAAACTCCACAAAGCCTACATATACAGGTGCATCTCAAAAAAATAGTTGAAAAGTAGATTTTTTGAAGGCTGCTATCAAAGCAACCTGGGCTTCCATAACACCTCAGCAGTGCCACAGGCAAAATGAGCCCCGACCAAGTATTGAGTGCATAAATGAACATACTATTCAGAATGTCGACATTTCTCTATTATAAATTCTTTATTCTAATATTTTGAGATACTGGATTTTTGATTTCCATGAGCTGTAAGGTGTAATCATCAAGATTAAAACAAAATAAGACTCGAAATATTTCACTTGATGTATAATGAATCTAGAATATATGAAAGTTCCACTTTTTGAATTACAGAAATTACGGGGAAAATGAACTTTTCCACGATCTTAACATTTTTTGAGATGCACCTGTACAACTATCTGTCGCATTTTTGTCATAGTTCGTGTATTGGAGGTTTGAACTAAGAACACTGCTATGTCAGATTGCAGTGTTGCGTGGAGAGAATGCCGTGGCAAAAACACTGCAGGCAGCGGTGGAGTCTCTGGAGCGGGACAAGACGAAGCTACAGAGCAGAGTGCACAGCCTCGAACAGAAGCTGGAGGGTAGCCCGAGGGATGACCAGGACGACAATTCCTCAGGTAAGCTAGCATGCTAAAGCTGCACCTGGATGCTTTATGATCATTGTGGTTTGGATTGAAATGTGTATTATGTACCTCTATATTATGTAGGTGATGCAGCTATAAGCCAGCTTAAAGAAGAGAAAGAGTTTGCTGAGGGACAGGTAAACAAGAAAGAAGTGTTATTGAACCACTCTTGTGTTCTTGTTTTCCTCCACAATACATCTGAAGTTTGTTCATACAAATGTTCAAGTTCTTCTGCTTTCATTAGCAATGTATTACGTAAGCGAAACTATCACAATAAAGGAAATTTCTGAAAAAGAAGTACTGACAGAAACATAATTTGGTTAATTCTCGACAATCATTTGGTTAATGAGCACAGTAAATCTTCGGTGTCATTAGGATGGCACAGTGTGTGGAATATAAAAAAATATCCAACATACCTTAAGCTGCTGTGATTGAGTTAAGAAACGGTTATCCTGTACCACGATGGCAGCAGGATCAGATGTAGCCTGTGATCACATAGGGGATGTGCTTTTTTACTTTATAAACAGGTGATTTGTGAGTCATGCATTTGTCAGATCCTGCTGATGTAGCTTCATTCAAGATTCCTCTTGTTTATCAGTGATGGAGACCATAGCTAATCGATTATGAGCGCCCCCTTGTGGAGACCTTTTCACTGAGTGAGCCAGGTCAATGAGGTTCTTGTGTGTGTGTGTGTGTGTGTGTGTGTGTGTGTGTGTACTCAGCTGTTGTTTTTTTTTTTTTACTTATCAGATCAACTTCCTCAACTCGGTCATCGTAGATCTTCAGAGGAAGAACGAGGAGCTGAAGGTGAAGCTGAAGAAAATGGCCTTGGCTGAGTTCAATGGGAATGACGAGAACGACGGGTGGGTCCACTTTACTGATCCACATGCAGGATATGATGTATACGAACTGTAGGCTTTAAAAGTAGTGCCAATCACATTCCTCTTACTTTCTTATTTAGTTCGGACGAGGTCAGGAAGAAGAAGAAAGCCCCGCCACGTGTCTTCTGTGACATCTGTGACTGTTTTGACCGGCACGATACAGAAGACTGTCCCACCCAAACGCAGTCTCCCGACTCGCCTCCTCACAGCACGCATCACGGCAGCCGAGGAGGAGAGCGGCCCTATTGCGACATCTGCGAGGCGTTCGGCCACTGGACGGACTCCTGTAACGACGACCAAACCTTTTAAACCTTTGATGTTCTGCGTTCTGAAAAACAGGCCAAGTGCAAAATATTTAGACCTAGGTAATCTCTTATTTTTGTATGCTCGCTGTGCGATTTTAAAGCATTCCTATCAACCGAAGGCTACGCGATGCTTCTTTATCGGAAGGTAAAGGAGAGGCGTCCTGCTTATGTGTCATTAATATCGTATTGTGTGTAGTGTAGATCATATTTTGACAGTGATCTGACCTCCTTGTGGTAAATGAACACTTATCACAGACACACGGAAGCTTTCATGCCAAACGCCGACGTTTAAGCTGACCAATAGTAAATTATTGCACTGCTCACTTTAAATGCGTTCTTTGTTACATAATAAGCACATATTTTTAACTGCCAGTTGTCTAAGTTATTCTTTTATATTAAATGTCACAAATGAGGTAGATTCTCTGTCTTATGAATGGCTTTTTAAGTGTTTTTACATCTTCTGTACTAAAATGATTAAAACACAACTTTACATCCAATTCCATCACTCTGTAATAGGTGTAATATTTATATCAAAGACCGTGTTTACAA
The DNA here is from genome assembly GCA_022414735.1 of Noturus placidus. Classification (NCBI taxonomy): domain Eukaryota; kingdom Metazoa; phylum Chordata; class Actinopteri; order Siluriformes; family Ictaluridae; genus Noturus; species Noturus placidus. The sequence goes on from JAFFST010049462.1 coordinate 116,751, forward strand.
ATTAACCTGTTAAACGTAAAATTTTCGGGTTTCTGCAATTGCACGTTATGCAAAGATAACTGTATGTTTTTGGCATTTTGTTTAAATGGGATCATATGTACATGACAGGCCAAAAGTATTGAAGCAAACTGAACTCTCTAATTAATGAGCAATGAATCCAGAACCATACCAGCATAAACCTCATGGGGAAAAAATACCTTGACTATTTCAATGTTATTAGAGCTAAAGAAGAAGATATTGCTGATTATAATGTTGAATTTAATTAACATCTGTAAAAATCTGATCTACTGTTACTGATGTACAGTAATGCTGCAGACATTTGTCTTTTGGTACTGTAAATATACATATTTTTGTCAGTTGTCTCTATTCATTTACACACCTGCTTCCATACTTGTGGCCTACATGGATGGTGTCATTCATTTTACAGTTGTTTGTAATGATCAAAGTGTTTCTAATAACAGCAAAATATGACGAACTAATATTCTCACACTACAAGAGTCTTTAATTATTGTACTGTTCATGAAGTGTATGCACACTAATTCTATATAAATCATAATGAACAAAGTTTTTGGTGGATGTACGGGTTATTTTTGGCATTGTTAAACAGCATTGTTTCTGCCGGAAGTTTTTAGTCTTTGGCTGATATAATTTATAAATTCAGCTTACAACCAAGCAGCGTTATTTCTGTGTACAAAGTAGAATTTCTTGCTTATCTACTTACAGTTTCGTATTTGCAAAGAGGATGGTGTTAGATGACTTATTGCACTACTACTATTACGGGAACAGTGCAATCCTTTATTTATTTGATTATGGAAACTGCTAGAAATGTTATTTGAATAAATTTAGTCTGTAGTTTCTTTTAGTTTTGCTCCAGAATTATTGGCACTTTCTATGAAAATGAGTATGTAAAATAAATAATGCATACAATGCATGATATTTTAAAATGAGATATATATCATCAGGGCGGCTGTGGCTCAGTCGGTAGAGTGGGTTGTCCACTAATCCACTAACCGGGTTGGCGGTTCGAATCCCGGCCCGGGTGATCCCATGCCGAAGTGTCCTTGGGCAAGACACTGAACCCTAAGTTGCCCCCAATGGCAAGCTAGCACCTTGCATGGCAGCTCTGCTACCATTGGTGTGTGAATGTGCTCTCATTAGTAAGTCGCTTGTAAATGTAAAAATGATATTTCTGTAAAGCTGCTTTGAGACAATGTACCATTGTAAAAAGCGCTATACAAATTGATAAATTATTAAATTATTATATGCTGTACAGTTTAATTTCACACATAATTTTGTTTCAAACTATATATCTTTATACAAGAATCAAAATGACCAGTACACTCAGTTATTTGTTAAAACCTTCCTGTAGAGAACTAGCAGCACTGAGCCTCTTTCCCGAATGTCTAATAAGGTTGGGGATACTTGTCGAGGATCTTAGACCACTCCTCCTTGCAGAATATTTTAAGCTCATTTATGATTTGTCTGCATGGACTGTCCTCTTCATTTCAGACCACAGGTTTGGAGTGTGTGATCCTCATACATCATCTTCCTGGCAAATTTTCATATGATCAGATGACCCTGATTGTGCTTAAGGAATAAAACCACCAACAGAGTTTCTACATACTGTGAGCAATTTTAAAGTTTGCTTTTTAAAAAAAAAATTTTTAGACCTGGTTGAAGTATTATTTTGAATACTTATTTATAAGACTTGGGAAAGATTTAAATGTAAGCACTAGGGATGCACCGAAATGAAAATTCTTGACCGAAGCCGAAACCTAATATAATGAAAAATTTGGCCAAAAGCCGAACACTGAACATGTTTTTTCCATTTATTTTGCCATTTTTTTTCACCATTGCATAGATTAAATAGTCAAAATGCGCTTTTTACTATTTTGTCTAGCTTTTCAAAGAAAAAAAATCAAAAACTACAATTTCAAAATATTTATTTAACACTGAACTTTTTTTTTTCATTCCAGCAGGCATGGGCTACCAACAAGGCACACTATAACTTTAAATAAATAAAAATATTTTGATGTGGTCATCTTTGAGCCCCCCTTGAATAGCCTATGTTAGTCCTATAACTCAGTGGTTCCCAAACTTTTCCAGGGTAAGGCCCCCCAAATGGCATGAACATTTGACCGAGACCCCCCTTTTGCAAGATGTCTTTAAAACACATTAAAAATACAGACTTCTGAATATATCCCCCTTTTAATTAATAATTACATCTTACATAATTACATTACATTAGGAATTTATATTGTGTGTGTGTGTGTGTGTGTGTGTTTGGTTGTCTGAGAGTGAGAATTTATTTTTCGCACCAAATTGTTGAGGCCCCTTGGCGGCCCCCACTTTGAAAACCACTGCTATAACTGACTGCTGAAAGAATGGAACACTCTGTAGCCTACAACAAAAAAGTGCATTGATAAGAGTGCAAATATGGTCCCATTCGGATATATACGGCTGATTATATTGGGGATATATACCGCTCGCGTCCCTGTACACCTCGCAGAGTATTATAGTAGATATAGGATTTGTCTGCCTGCCCTTAAATAAATACGTCTTTACCTGCTTCCGTACTCTACTTCCTTACGTCTCGCGACATGACCTAAATGTGCTCCGGAACAGAAACAAAACAAACGCACATTCACAGCTCATGCATGCGCGCACCCCCTCATCGAGGTTGTGACATTCGTGCGTCTCACTCTGGTTGCTAGGCTATTTCGTCACGGTCAGATTTATTCGGCCTTTTCACTTATTCGGCCGAACACTGAAAATGCTTCAGTTGCCGAACATTCGGTGCATCCCTAGTAAGTACTTTCTTCAGTTGGTTGAATGGATATCATTTGAATCGTTTTCACTATTTATACATCCATTCTTCCTTATAACAAGAACTCAGCTGGGCTGCAGAACACAACCACACAAAAAGCCTGCTATATTTTTGATGAAATCTGAAGCACTGGAGTCTAAAAATACAAGCTTTACAAAAAATCTAGAAAGTAATGAAAAATGCATATGAATGCAGACCAGGAGTTCCCAGACCCAGCTGCCTTCATGTGGTTGAACTGGACTGAAAGTGCATTGTTTTTTCCAAAATGTGTATTTTTTAAATACATTTTCGAAAAAGGTCGAAGCATACTTTTAGACAGCCGTCCGTATACCTGAGCGCACCAATAAAACACATCCTGTGCGCTTCTGCATCTGTTACTATGCACAATCTTAGTTAATCATCCTCAAGCTCTTCATTAGTGTCTGTTTCTAACAGGACTGCTGCTGGCTGAAGATTTGAGATTGGTGTAAAATTCTCAAGCGGTTCCCACTAGTAACATCAGTGTGCTAAAACCCCCAGGAAGGTTCTCGTATATACATATATACATATAAAGTATATAAGTCTATACATATAAAATGAAAATAAACTGGCAGCTGAGTGTAAATAAATAGCGATCACCCTATTACACAAAGGGGAGGAGTCAAGTATGATTGCCACTGGGAGTATAAATCTCCTGTGGTATATATGATACACTTTATTTAATAACAAAACGTTCCATACTAATGATGTAAACTTTGCCCAGTTTTACAGTATTACTTTACAGTAAACAATTTTTTTTACTGTTTATGATCATGCATTTTATTCATCCAGTATTGGTTGTGGATTTAAAACTGAGTTTATTTGTGTGCTGCATGAATACACCAGCTTTTATATAACTTAAAGAAAGAAGAGGAATAAACAAGCTTCATTTACTACCTGATGTTAAACTGTTACATTTTATACATGTTATACAGTTCTCAATCTTAAACATGCTGAAGCATACAGTAAATGGAAAGTCAAGTTTTATGTGTATTATGACTATTGTTTTAATTAATGTTTACTGTATTACATACTAACAAAGTGATAAACAATATTGCACAATATATTATTTCAGCTATTGACTGTAATTATTTAAGAGAACTGAAATGTGAAAAGAGTATACATTATGTCCTAAGTGATGTGTTTAGCATTTCATGATGACATTTTCATGCATTTCTTTTTCTCAGTTTACTTTAATCTTGCGTTACCGTCGTCATAATGCTGCCTGTTTTCTTCCCTCTGAGTTTCAAAGCAAGGTTCTGTAAGGTCCCACTGAATGCTGGAGTGGAGAAATAGTACACCAGAGGGTTGAGGGCGCTGTTGAAATAGGTGAAGCAGACTGAAGTGTAAAAAGCCAGATTCGCCTCACTGAAGTCCGAACACTCTGTGTACCAGACCTTCAGTATCCAAACGGCAACCCGTGAGGCAGTACTCGGAAAGAAACAGATGATGAAGACAATAGCAACAATGAAAATGAACTGAACGGCCCTCTTGATTTTGCCCGTGGTGTCCATCGTCTTGTTTTTCAGCTGCCACGTAATGCAGGCTGTGCAGAAGACGACTATGATCGTGGGCAAACAGAACTGGATCACGTAGAAAGAATTGTGCCAGTTTGAAAGCGGGTTGCTACCCATGCATATGTTGAAGCTCTCGCATTGGGTACGGTTGCCAAAACTGAAGAAGTGTGGTGAGCCAAGCAGGTAAGCCGTCATGGCTATTATCATTGCCCACATGCCTGCAGACACTCCCATGGCATACTTCAGGTTCATGCGATTGATACGGTTGAGCGGGTGGACTATCTTCAGGTAGCGGTCCACAGCCACCGCTGTGAGAAAGAAAATACCTGCTGCCCTGTTGGCTGCAAGGAGGAAGAGGAGGATGCGGCAGAAGATATCCCCGTGAACCCAGTCCTTGTGCCTGCGGTAGTAGTCGGCTCTGAACGGCAAACAGAAGAGCACCATGGTATCTGCTACAGCCAAGTGCGCCAGGTAGATGGAGTTGGGCTTCCAGCTCTCCATGTGGAAGGCGAACATGCAGAGGGCTAAAATGTTCCCCGTGAGGCCGAAAATGAACTCTATGAAAAGGACAGCTGGGAGGACTTGGTCCAAGATGGGGGACTCAAAAGCACAACAAACCGTGGAGTTCGACATGTGGGAAGCACTGTTCCAAAAGAGCTTCAGGATTCAGAGGTCTGAGAACGTTACCTCCTGGAGCTGTTTTATTCTATGTCCCATGAGGCAGTGTACCTCAGGGTGTCTATGTTTCCACTCATGCAAATCATGTTGCTGCAAACTAGATCACAGAAAACAAACCCAGGTGTTGTTATCTGTGAACTAGCTCACAGATAACAACCCCTGGGTTTTTTATCTGTAAACTATGAAAAGGACAGGGGGGAGGACTTGGTCCAGGATTGGGGACTCAAAAGCACAACAAGCTGTGGAGGTCGACATGTGGGAAGCACTTTTCCAAAAAGAGCTTCAGGATTCAGAGGTCTGAGAACTTCACCTCCTGGAGCTTTTTATTCTACGTCCCATGAGGCAGTGCACCACAGAATGTCCTTATGTTTCCACTCATGTAAATCGTGTTGCTGTAAACTAGTAGTTCAAAGATAACAAAGCCAGGTGTTGTGTGAAAATGATCTCAAAAGGGACTACAGAGGCAAATGAAACGTCCCACTGCTCATCACCTTGTGCTCTTCTAATAATTAAAAATGATTATGACCATGATACAGTGCCATAGGACACGCAATACCCATCCTCAGAGGAAAGTGAGTGTTATCGTTTAAATACAACCTGAAACAAAACATGGTTTGCATTTGTGCAAAAATCAGTATCTCGTGTTCACTATTTGCCCTTGTTAGGCTACTTAAGAGCTATGATGAGAGCAACAGGAAGCATTAAGCTGGATGCTGTGCATTAAAACAAACACATGCCCCCAGTTACCACACATAATCTACATGGACAATAGGAAGCATGTTTCTGCCAAGCTGCTACTGCTGGGCCCTTGAGCAATCTTACATTCCTCCTGGTTCTCTAGTTTTCTCCCAACTCCCAGAAACATGCTCATGGGTGGATTGGTTAAGATAAATTACCACTGTAGAAATAAAAATGTGCGTGCATGATGCCCTGTAATGAATTCTCTCATTCAGGGTGTTTCCAGTATAGCTGCCAGATCCACCAGGACCCTGACTGGGATTAAAGTGTTACTGAAAGTCAGTGAGTGAGTGAGGTCTTGGTGAGGTCATATCCTCACATGGGTTTTCCTACCACTCCGATGCGGATGACACTCAACTCATCTTCTCCTTTCTACTCAGATCTCGGCATGTCTTGTAAACATCTCATCATGGATGGAAGCTCTTGAGCTGAAATGTAATCCCAGCAAAACCAAACTACTGTTCATACCAGGTGATTCATGTCCACATCAGGATCTAGTGATCTCCCTGGACATCTCTGCTCTAAATCATTGAGCTGTACCAAACAGCTCAAATGTTGTTTAGATTCACTAGATGCTCTTCAGTCATTAATACAGAATCCTGATTAAATTTCATCAGAAGTTATTATGCTCTCTAGATATTTGAGTCAGCCCCCAACTTTCACGAGTCGACCCTTTGGTTCAGTTCAAAGAGGACCACGTGGAGAGATGAATCAATAATAATGTGTGGTTCATGACGCTTTGAGTGGACTCTTTTAGGTAAATCTGACCCATTCAGTTTGCGATAAAGTTGTTTGGAGAGAAAAATATGTAGAACGTTACTAAAACATGGGCAAAGTTTGGGCCCTTTCATGGAGCAGTGTGAAATTCATAATAACAAAGTGGAAAAGATCTGGCACAACCAAGACACTACCAAGATCAGATCAAGGAGGACAATTGTCAGATGTGTGTCCAAGAGTTCAGCTACAGCACCGATGGAGTTACAGATCTCACTGGCTGAAATAGGAGAACCTGTGCAGGCCTCAACAAGATTATTAGCTCTTTATAGTTCTGCAACTTTATGAGAGAGTGGCCTGAAGGAAACCACTACTGAGAAAGCCCATATTTGAAAATCTGAGAGCTTTTGGAAAAAAATATTTTGTGGTCTTATGAGACTAAAGTTGAGCCATTTGGTTTAAAGACAAAGAATAATATCTGACACAGACCAAGTGCTGCAACCGTCTTCTTCAGATCCCACCAGAGATTTTCTATGGGGTTTAAGTCAGGCGACTGTGATGTCCCTGTAGAATCTTCCAGGACTTCTTCTGCAACCAAGCCTTGGTGGAATTTGAGGTATGCTTAGGATCATTGTCCTGCTGGAAGGTCCAATGATGCCAAATTTTCAGCTTCCTCAAAGACAGCATGACGTTTTCTCCTAGGATTTCCTGATCGTTCAATGAATCCATTTTGCCTTCCACACGCTGTCGGTTTCTAGGGCCAGAGGATGCAAAGCAGCCTCAGAACATCACAGAGCCACCACACGTGTTCTTCATTCTTCTTCCTCCAGACATACCGCTGATCCATCATGCCGAAAAGTTCCAGTTTTGTTTCATCGCTCCACAGAATAGAATCCCAAAACTTCTATCTTATTTATATGATTTTAAGCGAATTTTCTTGTGCTTTTTGGTCAGTAGTGGTGTACGTCTTGGAGTTCTGGCATGGAAAACTTCTGCGTTTAATATATGCCTTACTGTGCTTACTGAAACCTCAGTACCTGTTTCCACCAAGTCTTGCTGCAGAGCTTTTGCGGTCACTCGAGGGTTTTTCACAACCAGCCATTGATAGCTTCCTTTTTCTGTCCAGGTATTTCATATATTCTCTACCTGTAGCCAGATCAAGTATTTCATGTGTTCTAGCTCAAGCACACCTGGTGCAACTAATGAAGCCCATGATTAGTTGCAGATGTGCTTGAGACTTAATTTAATTAATTTTTTAATTTATCAATATATTACAATGGTACATTGTCTCAAAGCAGCTTTACAGAAATATCATTTTTTACATTTTTTTTTACAAGCGACTTACTAATGAGAGCACATTCACACACCAATGGTAGCAGAGCTGCATGCAAGGTGGCTTTATAACCCTTTCCAGACTGATAGATCTCAATTACTTTCTTTCTCAATTGTTCCTGAATTTCTT
>JAFFST010049462.1:144933-175915 GCA_022414735.1 Noturus placidus
ATATATATGTGTGTGTTTGTGTATATATATGTATGTGTATATGTGTGTATATATATATAATGTGTGTGTGTGTGAGAGAGATCAGTTCAGTTATTGTTGTGTTAATGGACATTATGGTATTCTGTACGTTACATTATCCACATTATAAGCGTGGAAGCCAAGTTAACTTGACTTCCTACAACCGAACAAATAGATGAGTCGAATGAAATAAACCTCCAGCACATTTTTTTACAGCAACAGGAGGCGTGCACCTCATCCACGTGTCGTTTGCAGCGCTTGCTGACAGAGTCGCAGCAAATGGTGGCCAGTATGGAACTTTCTTCTGGAAAACCCCAAAGCACTCCAAATCACAGCGCAAGTCCAGTCCTGAATTCCATTTCACACAGTAACTCTTCAAACTGTAGCCTCAAAGATGGCCATAACAATACTGAGAGCCACGACCAGTTCCAGTCCCCCAATATCATCCCAGATGAAACAAGGGTACATCTTTGTGTTCTCGTGTCCTTTCTTTGCATTTCGATGTATAACATAGACAATAAAACGTGTGTTTTTCATTTCCCATCAGGATGGCTCCCAAATCCACAGCATCGGCAGTTCACAGGAGGAAAACGTGGAATATGGTCAACAGCTCTTTAAATAGACGACTTTGGACTTTGAAAACAGACCATCATGGACATCTTTAATGGTTTCTTCCTATGGACATGGCCGTTCCTCCATACTGCCAGTCTATTTGAATACAAATAAATAGTTTTAAGCAACCAAAGGCTGATGGTTACAAATATTTTGACTACAGAATTCTTAATATTCAGGATGATTTTATGAATGTTATATTCAGTTGTTTTTTTTTTTTTTTACAAAAACCATAGGGAACTATTATACGTATTTAAAAAAAAAAAAGTAACTATAACATGTTGCTTTGTCCTGTGGCCCTACTACCCATTTATAAAGTGTCAAACCTGTGAAGTACTCATTTATAAACTGTTCAACCTGTCCTACAAGATGACTTGAATGGTGCTCCTTGTTTCGTCATTCCGGTTTCGTTGTCATCAGACCTGTTTATGGGTCTCTGTGGGTTTTGAGATGGTTGTTTTTTTTAACTGGAGGAACAGTTCAATGCTTTTCACTTGTAGTTTTTGTGCCTGTGTGATTTGGATGTCATCTTTCCTCATTTAACTCAAGTTCTGCACATATTTTAAAACATCAGAACCCTCTCAGGGATTTGGGAAAAACAACGAAGGTATTTTTATAATTCTTTACATACATTAAGCTTGAAATATTATTAATGTTTCTTATTTAGACAAAACTTGAACTACTTTTGTTTGGAGCTGATGAGAATTTCATATATACACAATTGTTATAACTTCGTGATTTTTATATTACAAAAAACTAATGGCTGAAAAATGTATGACTTTATGGCAAATAATCAAAGCATTTGATTTATTTTGCTTAAACAAGAACTCATTTCGGTGTAGGTGTGTGTGTGGGGGGGGGGGTATATCGTTGCGACTGTATAATGAAGGAGACGGATTTGAGCATTCTATTAAATAACTTGGAAAAGTAATATGTTAAAATAGACCTGAGGAACCTCAGTCATTCTTGCAAAAGATTCAATGCATGCTAAAGGTGGTTGAAAACCTGGTGTCTGAATATCAAAACGGATTCCTACATAGGTGCCCTACATGATAAGAAACAGTGGTTTCTACTCCCTATGTAGTACACTACATATCCAACAGTGCGCCATTTAGTATAGAGCCAGAATCAAGATTAGTTTTTGCTTTAGTTTCTGACCAATCAATTTTGTTGTAATTCTAACAGGACTGAAAAATGTCAAAAGATAAAAGTGAAAAAAAGGACAAATCTGAAAAGGCCCTGGCAGCTGAAAAAGAACAATTTGTCAAACTCCAGGTGAATATGCAGTCATACTGTAGTATATTGGCTACTGTATATTATTCAACTTAAAATCAGTTTAATGCTTTTTCTTCTCCTTCACAGCTGCAGAGCATTTCAAAGTGCATAACCTCCACTGAGGCTCCAATAAAAGAGAAATATGGACGCAGTATCTTTCAGAGCCTTAAGAGTATTTTATTCTCTTGTTGTGAAAGTCAGGGAAGTAATCATGTACAGTACTGTGCAAAAGCCTTAGGCACATGCAAAGAAATGCTGTGAAGCAAAGATGCCTTCAAAAATAATTAAATGAAACATAAAGAGTAATAAAGTCAATATTTTTGTCAACCCAGTGCTTTAAAAAAAAAAAACATTTTTAAAGGCATCATGAATCTCAGGTACACTGTGCAGTATTGTAAAGAAATTGCCTGTTAAGGTTTACTGTGCATCTTGGAGAATCTGCCACAGTTCGTCTGTGCACTTTTTTTTTTTTTTTTTTTTTTTGTTATATGCAAATCCCAGCAGCCTTCATTACATTTTTGTTTGAAAAGTGAGCTGTTACATACAACATTTTTCTGCACAACTAAATTTTTTTATTGGAAAAGTAATGTTCGGAAATAGATTTTTTTTTTTGTATTGACTCAATAAATGTTCCTTTAATAGTAAACAATAAACCCATTGTTAAAACTTGAGAAGATATATGGATGTATACAGCAGTGGTAGCACTTATAATAAATAAATATACAGTGTTCTGCTTAACCTGTTGGTGAAAAGCAATTCAAATGTTTAGCCACAGATTCACAGATGGATTGACGTCTGGGCTTTGTCTGAGTCTTTGAGGTTCTTGATTTATTTGAACCTCTTTAGAGTTGCTTTGGCAGTATGCTTTGGGTCATTCTACTATTGCAAAGTGTATCTCTGTACTACCTAGAGTAAATAGTTCTACTGTCAGCATGGCCATTCCTTAACATTATCACAGATATCCTATTAGGAACACATTTGGAAAGTGGAGCGGTTACTTTCTGGTCCCACGCAGTGAGTTTGCCTCTTGCCAGCAATGCCATCTTCAGCTGGAAGTTCTGCCATATGGTGCATAAACTCCTACGTGATGGCCATCCTAATGTGAGTCCTTTTAACTTATACAACACATGACACCACATATTGAACATACAAGAGATGGGTGTGAGTCAATATTGAGCTATGACTGTATTGAGATGAGAAAGCCTTCATAGTTTGCATTATACTACAACATTATCCCGGCCCGGGTGATCCCATGCCGAAGTGTCCTTGGGCAAGACACTGAACCCTAAGTTGCCCCCGATGGCAAGCTAGCACCTTGCATGCAGCTCTGCTACCATTGGTGTGTGAGTGTGTCTCATTTGTAAGTCGCTTTGGATAAAAGCGTCTGCTAAATGAATAAATGTAAATATTATAGAAAACATGTAGCACATGTACAGAAATATGCTTCAAGGTTTGTTTTTGTTTTGATTTAAAGAGCACTATGGAAGATTGTGTGATCCATATAAAGTGATTTAGTACCTGCACAGCTGCAGTATTGTTGTCTGGCATTCTATGATGTACTGAGATTTTCATACTAATGCACACCTACTATAGGTGTATAGAACAGCTAAATCTTTCCCCAGTGTTACTACTAGCTTTTACACCAAGTGTAGTGCACTACATCTGGAACAGTGACATTTCATAATCAGCCATTGAATACTTTTACAAACCGTTTGAACTGTGAAATTTGTTGTGGCTAGATGTGACGTCATGGCCTTGTCATAACTGCATTTCTTTTGGCACAACTTCCAGACCCTGCGAGATAGCCAAGGGCATGTCCCAAGTATTAAGCAAATGGGAACTTTGTGGGTAGGTGAATCAAAACTAATAGCAACTAACTGAACAACTCTTTACAGTGATTTCCATCGTGCTAGATGTAAATATGGTTAGTGTTTTGTATTGTTCAAGAATATTCACCTTGATTTTATTCACTTGTATATGATATTTAAGTACATCATAGGCAGCTTCAACTCGAAGCTGAGATTTTGTCCTGCATTGTCTAGGGACGCCTCCATGATCGATATGGGCATATTGTTGCTCTGTATGCGAAGTTCCTGTGTATCAAAATTGAATTCCATTGTAAGGTGAGTTAATCTACTATAGAACAAGCATACCTCTCTGTTTTAAAAAATAAAAACGAACGCACACATAATTGTCCTAAATGGAAACCTTAGTACATTTTGATATTGTTGTGAAATTGTGACTGTTTCCTTAACAGCACAAAGTGATTCTGCCAGACCTTGACGCTCCTGAGGAGGTCCTTGAGAGGGCTATTGCAGTTGATATAAATGAAGTGTGAGTATTTTTATCCAGGTCTGATGTACATTAAATAATAATACATTTCCCAACAAAAGAGCTTTGAATTAAAGGGAATGTCTTTTGTGGATGTCAGGTTTGAAACCACTGATGAGGTACTAGAATATATGGATGCTGCACTTGTATTACAAGAAACAGGTAAACTAATCTAAACTGACCTCTCTATGCTTTCATTGTGCTGTCATTAGCTAGGAATTTTTAATGGGTAACAGCAACACAGTTGCCAGTAGAATATTTAAATTAATACGACTAATACGGTTATTATGAACTGTTTTTATCTTTCTGTGCAGTTTTCAGACAACTTGAATCCAACAATGCGAGCGCGACGACTACAGTGGGTCAGTGCCGCCTAGCGCCTTTGGTCCCACTTCTCCAAGACTGCAGTCCTCTCTATCACTTCCTCGTCAAGCTCCTGTTGAAGCTACACAGCCGTGAGTAGACTTTATTTTCCATAAGTGGTCAACCTGTTTACTTTTATAGCAATTAGAATAAGCCACTACAAAATGTCGGAGGGAAAGGGTGGCATTTGGGGCAGGGAGGGTGTGTGTGTTCTTATGCAATGCATTGGGGGGTTCTTATGCAATGAACTGCTTTACTCTCTGGCTTTTAGCAGCAGGTTTAGTGACATTTACCTATAATGAATGTGTTTTGGGTGTTAAAGGAATACCCATGGATACTCTGTTGGGCCATCGTGAACGATTCCGTGATCAGTTCAACAGGCAAGCCTTATTTTCACTCTCATCTATCCCTGTTCTTGTATGATTTGAACTTTGTTGAAATTAACGTTGCATTTGCTTCTCTTTTTGCTCTCAGTCTTTCCCAGTTCTTCGAGAAAGCCAGGGGCATTGAGTTCTTTAAAGCTATCATACAGATCCCTGATTTTCCTGATGTAAGGTTCCGTAAAGATTTATGTCAGAAATTTATGCTTGAGCTAAAAGTGAGTAAAGTCCAAAGGTCTGAAAAGACAGTGGTGAATTCACTTTGTGAAAAACACATTATTCTTCTCCAAGATCAATAATTCTTTGCTATACCAAAATATTTTATTCAGATTTATTTATTTATCATTTATTTATTTAAAATATAATTTATATTAATTTATTTATCTGTTGATTTATTCTAAATCTGGTTTTGATCATTAAGAGATGGTAAATAACACCGTGCCATAGGAGCATGTGTTAGCAAATGTCTTGTTGTAGGAAAACACATGGTGGTGTGTTGATACCTTACCACCATGAAGTTTATTATTTTCCTATGACAGCATGTCCTGAAGTGTAGTGTTTCTCTAATAACATAGTAAAGTACTATGGTATTAAAAAGTAAATGTACTTTTTTTTTTATCAGTTTATAGGGACACTTAATGTCATTTAACATCCAAGATGTACCTGATATCACTTACACTGCCGATCATAAGTTTGTGGACACTCGACTGAAATGTTTCTCAGGATCTTAAAAATCTTTTGATCTGAAGGTGTATGATTAAATGTTTGAAATTGGTGTTGTAGACAAAAATATAATTGTGCCAACATATTCATGTCTTTCATTAGAAAACTCAAATTTTATTTACAAAAAAAAGTTTTTTTTTAATGGATGACTTGGAGCGAAATATTCTGAAAAGCAACCGATAAGTGTGCAGCGTAGGTGTGAACTTTAATACTGTTTAAAAAGCATCTCAGGGAAATTCCTCAAAAAATCGGTTGAAAAAAATGCCAAGAATGCATTTCTGGAAATTCTAGGCATAAAGGGCGTCTACTTTGAAAATATTAAATTATTTTGATTTATTTTGGAGTTTTTATCACAACATAATTCCCATAGTTCCATTTGTGTTATTAGAGTTTTGATGACTTTTGTCTAAACTTTTGACTGATAGTGTACATTATAGCAGTTATAAAAAATACCCTCATTAACTTCCTTTTTTTGTCTTTTGAAATTAATAAGAAAGAAAAACACAGATTGTCATTCTATCAAGAAACTGGAAAGTGCAACGCTCTTTGTCCTGAAGACTCTCGTGGTGGAAAACATACTGACTGTTACAAAATGTTAACAGTTTTGTATTCTATAAATATTACAAAAACATCTCATTACTGAATATTAATTATTGACTTTTAAAATCTGTTTATGATTAGTCTTAGATTATGTGGAAACTTAATCGGCACCTTCTGAACAATCAGAGTTGAGATTTTAACAGCAATGTGGTATAATTAGTGGACTCAGACCTTTGGTGCCTTCTGTACAATGTACAACAGTGTAATAAATGCAACACTTTCTGAAAGTCTACACATCAGTAATAGCTAATGTACATAATTTTATATGTACAGTCTCCTCCAAACTTCCTGCGTGCAGCTTCATTGGCTGATTATGTCAAACCAGTGGTGGTTCATAATCAGCTTCCTGAAGATGTTGATACAGAGACTCCGGTGGAAGAAAATCCAATGGTATGCTAATATGTCATAGCGAAGTTTTTGAATGTAACCTTCCATAACCATGAGTGACTCCATTTTCACATTTCTCTGAACAGTTCCATTCATTCAACCAGTACGATGTGCCTGTCCAGAGGTAATGGACCTTCATTATACAAGTGTTGTCATTATCCAGCAGATGATTTATTTCTTTTTCAGTGTTAGATTTCCGATTTGGAGTCCATTATGATTCTCTGTATGTCCTCAGGGAGAAAGAGGTCGAGTCTATGAGGAGGGAGCTTGAAGCAATGAGACCTGAGATGCAGATGTTCAAAGCAGAGGTCAAATAAACAGAAGTGCAGAATAAATACTAAGCCAAGCACAGAGTAAAGTGCACAGGAGATTGCTAGTGAGTGAGTTCCTAAAGGTTGGTTTTGAATTGGTTTTTTCACTGCTGCGTGTAGGCCCAGCGTGCCATCGTCCACCTGAAGGACCAGGTGAATAAGTTGGAGGCGGAGCTGGAAGACCAGCGCACTCACAAGCAGATGGCCATGGTGGAGAATGAGCAGCTGCGCATGGAGTTGGAGGCATTAAGGGCACAGACAGCAGTTGCTGCGAGTATGCAGGCCTCTGTAGACGACAGTGAGTCTTCCTATCTACACACTCGTACTCAGTTCAGTACCCCGTAGACAGAGGAAAGCCTGTTTTATGCTGAATAGGGCTGGATGAACCAATCAGAGGTCTTTGTGCTAACATGGTTCTAAATTTAACCCTGCGTTCACACTTGCAAGTGAATTTTGTAAGCAGTCCACTCACATTTACAAGTCATATTTGTTTCAACTTTGCTATGAAAACTTTATTTTGATATGAAAATAATTATTACTAGTATTTTTTTTAAATGCCTGTTGAAAAATAATATCCCACCTAGATGTGCAACATCTAATCGATTAAATCGATTATGAAAATCATTGTCAACGCATCTCATTATCGATAAGTTGGTCTGCGCGCGGTACATTTATTCATTACGTTACTTCTTTTCCGAAAACACGTTCGGGCCCCTAGTGGTCAGTGGTGTAATTGCAGGGTGTCCGTCAGAAAGGGTTAGGGTGTTTGAAATGTTTAAAAATGTTGTTTTTTTTTTTTTTGTTAAATGTGTCAAAACATATTCAAATGAGATGTTTTAAAATTAATCAATTTGGTTATTCGCAAATATCACGTTGATTGATGGATTTATTTTAAGTTTATTTACAAATGAAATGATAATTTGCAAAAACCTATGAGTGGTAGACAAGTTCAAGTGTCACATTGATGTATAAAATAAACAAAGGAATATTCAGAGAGTCAAATTAAATGTCACACCAACAATAAAATTGAAAAAATAAAATCATGAAAGGTTTTGATTTAATTTTAATGTCAAATATTATTAAAATAAATCAACCTCTATAGAAATGACTGTTTTTAGAAATGACTGTAATTGTTGTTGAGTGAGGGGGTCCTTGTGGATTGTTGGACATATGCTAGGGGTCTAGAGCTCACAAAAGATTGAGAACCACTGGTCTTGTGTATGAATTTTAGAAAGATTATATCGTCTCAAATGGAACGCATTCGTTTTTACTAACCTGAAAGTCTGCCCCCATCTGATTAATCGATTAAGCGAGAGAAAAATAATTCGGCCAAATAATCGATTATGAAAATACTAGCAGCTCTAATCCCAGCATAAATGTGTCACTTTGTTGTGAGTGTGACTGTGTAATTAAGAGTTTAATTCTTTACTATTTTAACCCGCTGAATAGTTTTCTGTTATTCGGTAATAATACTCAGTAAACTTTATATCTGCGTTATAGGCAGAGTTCAAACTGCCCAGATGCATTTCACTCGGCTTAAAGAAAAGCACGCTGAGCTGGTCACCAGGCACGCAGATCTCATGAGAAAGGTGCTCGAACTTACATCAATAAGCACTTTATAGAAACTGAATTTCAGACAGTGTTTACACTCTGTATTCACCCTGTTTATAATAGTACTTTGGTTTGTATGTTAGAATGCAGACATGGTGAAGCAGCTGGCCAGCACTCAGCAAGCCCAGGAGGAGCTGGCCAAGGCCAAGCAGCAGATCACAGAAGGACTGGAGCTTCTCAAACAGGAGAACAGTACCAAGGTTGAACTTGCTGTTAGCTAGCTTTTCCATAAATACATACGGGTGGTGTATTATAAGACCACTGAAAGTTTTACATGTTAAATTTATTCCACAATGTGGGTACGGTGGCTTAGTGGTTAGGACGCTTGGTCCTCTAATGTGTCTTACCACTATACTATATTTAAGCAACTTTGCTATGATGTTTAGCTTGAAGCACAGCAAGCAGAAATCATCCAATTAAGGCAAGAGCTTCAGATTGGAAAAGCTGAAATAATAAATGTTCAGAGTGCACTCCAGAGCAAAGAAAAGGTTGGTCCCAATGTGCCTGTATATATGCATTCTTACGTTACATTTATCCTTTGCTCAAGAAACTCATTATGTTGTCCATGTGTGTGTGATAGGCAGGGGACCAGCTGAGTGGTGTTTTGTTGGGACTTCAGGCTGAGAAGGAAACATTGATGCGTTCTCTGAAAGAGCAGGAGGTTGAGCTTGCTAACCTGCGCCAGAGCGCTCAGCTGAACCAGACCATGCTGCAGCAGGAGCGAGACAAGACCCAGAAAAAGATGAGCTCCCTGCACAGCCAACTCCAGGAAAAAGTGAGTGAAGCATTGAAATATGCCATATTTGCATTGAATGTCACAGTCTGCTAGAAATATCCTCTTTACAATATCGAAATAGTTCTTCGAGCAACTTTATATTTCACATTTTACATATAAGTATCTGGTCTGTGGACATTTCTAAGCCACTGTTTTCGAGTGAGTTGAAAGAGAAGGAAAGGAAGGCTCAGCAAACCCTTAAAGACCTGGCCATCAAAGAATAAGCCACATGATTTATTAAGAATAAAAATTGAATGAGCGTGTGTGTCTACAGGTGAGTCGAGAGATGGAGCAGCAGATGGAGTTGGAGAAACTGAAGAAAGAGCTGGAGTTGAAAAGAGCAGAGGCACTAAGTGTGCAGAGTGCACTACAGAGTAAAGAGGCGGTGGGTATTTCCTTACATCACACATTAAATGCACTTTGTTCTTCGCTGCGGTGTCAGATTTTATCTGATTTTTACAAATATATATTTTGGTGAGTTCATGTGCATGTGTTCTAGGCAGGAGATCAGCTGAGCAGTGTATTGGTGGGCCTTCAGGCTGAGAAGGAAATACTGATGTGCACTTTAAAAGAGCAGGAGGCTGAGCTTGCGAAACTGCGCCAGGCTGCTTTGCTGCACCAGACAATGCTGCAGCAGGAGAAAGACAAGTACCAGAAAGAGATTGACTCCCTGAAGAGCCAGCTACAGGAAAAGGTGAGTAAAGTATTGAAAATATTAATTATTAATTGAGTCTGCCAAAGTACAAATATAATATTAGGCCCATGCAGGATAGTCCTCTGGAAACCAGGCTTTGTGTTTTCTCAGTTAAAAACAGATGTACTGACATTTTCAAATCAGGCCTGGAGGCTGAGAGGGTCATAATAATAAGGTTCTTTTTGCTGCATATTTTGCACATCATGCATCATTTTCATCTTGGAACTCGTTCTGTAGTCAAATCATTAAAAAATAGGAACAGTTGCCTTTTTTCCCCAGCCAGAAACCATAATGGTACAAACTTTTGCACTTAACTGTATACTATATATACACAGTATCTCACAAAGTGAGTACACCCCTCACATTTTTGTAAATATTTGATGATCTCTTTTCATGTGACAACACTGAAGAAATGACTCTTTGCTACAATGTAAAGTAGTGAGTGTACAGCTTGTGTAACAGTGTAAATTTACTGTCCCCTCAAAATAACTCAACACACAGACATTAATGTCTAAACCAGTGGCAACAAAAGTGAGTACACCCCTAAGTGGAAAATGTACAAATTGTGCCCAATTAGCCATTTTCCCTCCCTGGGGTCATGTGACTTGTTAGTGTTACAAGGTCTCAGGTGTGAATGGGGAGCAGGTGTGTTAAATTTGGTGTCATCGCTCTCACACTCCCTCATACTGGTCACTGGAAGTTCAACATGGCACCTCATGGCAAAGAACTCTGAGGATCTGAAAAAAAGAATTGTTGCTCTACATAAAGATGGCCTAGGCTATAAGAAGATTGCCAAGACCCTAAAACTGAGCTGCAGCACGGTGGCCAAGACCATACAGCAGTTTAACAGGACAGGTTCCACTCAGAACAGGCCTCGACATGGTCGACCATGTGCACAAAGTTGAGTGCACATGTTCAGCGTCATATCCAGAGGTTGTGTTTGGGAAATAGATGTTTGAGTGCTGCCGGCATTGCTGCAGAGGTTGAAGGGTGGGGGGTCAGCCTGTCAGTGCTCAGACCATACGCCGCACACTGCATCAAAAAGGTCTGCATGGCTGTCGTCCCAGAAGGAAGCCTCTTCTAAAGATGAGGCACAAGAAAGCCCGCAAACAGTTTGCTGAAGACAAGCAGACTAAGGACATGGATTACTGGAATTAATGGCTGTGTGTTGAGTTATTTTGAAGGGACAGCAAATTTACACTGTTACACAAGCTGTAACAAGTAACAAGTCATTTCTTCAGTGTTGTCACATGACAAGATATAATCAAATATTTACAAAAATGTGAGGGGTGTAAAAGATTACTCATTAATTTAGCCAACACCTATGTATTATTAAAAAAAAAAGCCCAGCTGACACTTCTGTAGTGATCATGATCAGGATATTGTGTATTCGTTCATGTGCGTTACTCCACTCATTCTAAAAGATACGTTGTTCTGGTATGGTATATGTGTGTGAGAGCTCTCTCTGGCTGCTCAGGACACGTGTGATGTATTTGTGTATGTGCTCGTGTATTGACAGCTGCAGCGGGAGCAGGAACAGCAGCTGGAAATCGCTCGGCTGAAACAAGAGTTGGAGGAGAGGAGAGCAGAAGCAACAAGTGCTCAAAGTGCTCTTCACAGCAAGGAGATGGTAGCAGGATTTCTCCTAATTAACTTTAGTTACAATCTACAAATACACACGCTGTTAGAACAATACTAACTTAAAACGTTGACCTCTACAGGATGCAGTGTATAACCTTATACATAATAAATTTGGCTTATTTGTATTTTATTTTGTTTGTCTGGATTTTCTGGTGTACAGTAATCTGAACGCTTATATACTCTGAAGCATGCGCACACATACACGCACACACAGACTGAACATATGATGAGTACCACTACTTCATCTTACTGTAGGTGTATATGAATGGGATGACTTAATTTTTTTATGACTGATATATTTATAGATATTTCTCCTGTTGGATTCAATAGGATTATATCCTATTTTATTGTTGTTTGTTTGCTGGGTTATAGGCAGGACATGAGATGAGCAGTGTGTTGGGTGGGCTTCAGGCTCAAAAGGAAACACTGATGCATTCTCTGAAAGAGCAGGAGGCTGAGCTTGCTAACTTGCGCCTGGCTGCTCAGCAGCTCCAGACCATGCTGCAGCAGGAGAAAGACAAGACCCAGAGAGAGATGAGCTCCCTGCAGAGCCAACTACAGGCCAAGGTCAAGCGTCTGTTGATTATTGAAAAATGTTGTGTTATGTTCTGTCTGTCTTGTATTACATGTTCATCAGATGTTTGTTAAGATGTTTGGCAAATGCTTGATCAAGAGATTTGACTGGCGTTTGTGTGTGTGTGTGTTCAGTTGAGCCAGGAGACGGTGCTCCAGCAGAAGCTGCAGGAAGAGCAGTTTTGCTTATTGCAGTGTGCTGTGGTGGAGGCAGAGGGCATCATTCTAGATGCTCTGGCCAAAGTGGATGACCCTATGCACGTGCGCTGTGTTTGCACTCCTGGTATGGCTCTTGAACAAGCATCAGTATTATAACTATACGAAAATAGATGCTCTTTCCTAACTTGACTTCACCTTGTGATTCCAGAGTATTTGATCAATCGGGCTGAAATCACTCTGGTGTCTATTGACAAGATGCAGCAAAGTCATGCGGGGTACTTAAGAAATGTGGATGGTGAGCTTTCAGCTGTTAGAACATGTTTAAATGCCCTTATTATCGAAAATTCAGTAAATGATTCAGTAGAATGATTATATGTTCCTTCCAGATGCCAGTGGGCTGTTGAGATCTGTGACTCAGTTTTCCCACCTTGCAGCGGACACTATTATTAATGGAGCTGCTGCGTCCCACTCTGCACCCACTGACCAGGCTGACAGTAAGAACACAGTCATAAAACATGAAGCTCATGAGGCATTAGGGGTGGGTGATTTAGCTAAATGCTTGGCTAGTACCCATATACACCGTTCAGCCACAACATTAAAACAACAGACAGTTGAAGTGAATAACATTGATTATCTCGTTACAATGTCACCTTTCATGAGGTGAGATATTAGGCAGCAAGTGACCATTCAGTTCTCGAAGTTGACGTGTTGGAAGCAGGAAAAATGAGCAAGCATAAGGATTGGAGAGACTTTGACCAGGGCCAAATTTTGATGGCTAGATGACTGTGACAGAACATCTCCAAAACAGCTGGATGTGTCACTTACCTAGGGAAGAGATGGCACCAGGATGCACTATGGGAAGAAGACAAGCTGGCGAAGGCAATGTGATGCTCTGGGAGATGCTTTGAAACCTTTGGTCCTGGCATTTATGTGGATGTTACTTTGACACGTACCACGTATTTAAATATTGTTGCAGACCATGTACACTCCTTCATAGCAACGTTATTCCCTAATGTCAGTGGCCTCTTTCAACAGGATAACGTGCCTTGACATACTGCAAAAACTGTTCAGGAATGGTTTGAGGAACATGACAGAGTTGAAGGTGTTGATTTGTTTTGTGTCCGATCCATGAAGGCCCAAACTCTCAACTTACAGGTTTTAGGATCTGCTGCTAACGTCTTGGTGCCAGATCACACCACAGCACATCTTCAGAGGCATTGTGGATTCCATGCCTCAACGAGTCAGTGCACTTTTGGTGGCACAAGGGTGACACAATATTAGGCAGGTGGTTTTAATGTTATGGCTGATCGGGGTATATGAAGGTATACCCATTTTTTTTTAATTCAGATGTAATGACAGACATTGTCCCAACACAGCTTTAAAGAAATCCGGATGTAGATTTATAGTTAGATCCCTAATGAGCATGTCAGTGGCAAGGAAAACATCTCTGAGAAAACAAAATGATAATTTGGGTATTGTAAATACACACAAAAAAACAAACAACCTATAGGATACCATACAAGGCCAATATTATTTTTGTAGCCCTTCTTTCACGCTTAAAGGCAAGTGCTTGTGTTTAAAAGCGGTGGTCTAGATGCTGAGAAACCTCGTCTCACATATCTCTACTTGAGAAAAAATCTTTCAACCTCAAAGAAGTGAACTACATGCAGGTCATTTTAATAACATGTTTTGTGGTTGAAAAGTACTTATAATAAACACAAGGGTCACAGACAGACTGATCAAGCATGAACCGACTACTGATCATATCGAGGTGTAACCCTATGGGATATGCCTAGAAAGGGACGGTGTAATTAAGAGCTCTCGTATCTGGCTGATTGGAATCTCATCTGTGAATTCTCATTCGTGTGGATTTCGGATGGAGGAACGGAACAAATAAAACTGGACCCTTGCTTTTTCCTCACTTACTGGCCTGGTGTCTTATTTTTTCTTCTGTCTCCAATTGAATATGTGAGTATCTCTTTCTAGATTAATTTCTAAGTGTTTTTGGGTAATGGACTAAATTCAATTCCACACATGAAACCCAAAAACCGAGAAAATCCATCAACCCAAATCTGTATGAGTAACTTTCCTCACATAAATACTGGCATAACTTTGGAACTTAAGTCCAGCCTGTGCTTTTCTGGTGGGCCTTTATGATGACACGCTAAGGGTTGTCCATGCATATGTGTTATGTCTAGACTGAGAATCCTCTGAATATTAGGTACAGAAATTTTCAGTTATATTTAGGTGACACTATGTGGCATTCCAGGAACAGGACTATTTCTTCATTTTCATCTCTATCCTTCCAACTATTTATAGGGCTGACAGATAACTGCAGAGACTGTGCCACTCACTGTCTGCAGTTCCTTAAAGAGCTCAAGCTGGAGGCTACACTGCAGAGAGCTGACCCGAGCGCCATCTGCTACACGGTCCAGCGCATCCTCAACCAAGCCACTGTGAGTGTCTGTGTGTTTGCATGGATTAATGGAGAACTGGTGCCAAGAGGATAGCAAAGCTGTGTTAAATCTTTGTTGACATAGGCAGCCATGCTATCTGGAGAAGAAGATGCTACATTTTCCATGAGTCTGTCTATATATACATTAGTGCAGGTCATAAAATTAGAATATCATCAAAAAGTTGATTTACTTCAGTAATTCAATTCAAAAAGTGAAACTAGTATAATGTAAACATTCATTACACACAGACTGATATATTTCAAGTGTTCATTCCTTTTATTTTGATGATTATAACTGACAACTAATGAAAAACCCAAAGTCAGTATCTCAGAAAATTAGAATATTGTGAAAAGGTTCAATATTGAAGACACCTGGTGCCATACTCGAATCAGCTAATTAACTCAAAACACCTGCAAAGGCCTTTAAATGGTCTCTCAGTCTAGTTCTGTAGGCTACACAATCATGGGGAAGACTGCTGACTTGACAGCTGTCCAAAAGACGACCATCTAGATAAGGACCATAATGTGATATAGAGGCTGACTGTAACTCATGTGATGTAAATGCCTACTTTTTATGCCTTGCTGAGACTGTCTTGTGAGGTATCTTTTTACAGTGTTAAACAGTATTAAACTGGACTAATCAGGGACTGCTTTCTGCAGGATTTACGACGCAACGCCACAGATGTTCAGAAAGAAGAGCTGGCAGACATGGTGGATAAAGAGATGGCTGCCACCTCCACAGCTATTGAGGATGCTGTTCTGAGGATGGAAGTAAGAGCAGTACTAGAGATCAGTGGCGGATCGTTTACTCATAACTAAATGATATGAAAATAGCCAAAATTGAATTGTTAAAATTCTATTAATTTAAATGAGAAGCGTTATGTTTGGAGAAAGGAAAACAATGCATTCCAGCGTAAGAACCTTATCCCATCTGGGAAACATACTGGTGGTAGTATCATGGTTTGAGCCTGTTTTGTGGCATCTAGGCCTATACGGTTTGCCATCATTGATAGAACAATGAATTCTGGATTCTTTGTCAAGCCAACCTAATAAAGTTAATGTTTTGGAATGACTAAGTGAATTACTGAATGTATTCAAATTCCAATTATGATTGGAACCCTGATTTTATCACATCCTGATTTTATAGGAAAATAATGAACCTTGTTGGGGTGTGATGCTGTTCCCACCCTGGAGTTGATTATTTCCCTATACCAGCAAGTTCCAGAGTGTTTCATGTATTATTTTTTCAGTTTTACTGAATAATTTATATTACTTAATTAAATACGAATAACTAATAATAAGCTGGGAGTGTGTGGGTCAAATTTTTTGGCCGGCTCTGTTAGAAGTGTCTCATTATAAGAAGGTAATGTACGAATGACTGCCATAAATAATTATTTTCCATGGCCACAGTATAATGTTTTTTGTTTGTTTCACAGGAAATATTGAGCCAAGCAAGAAGAGATACATCAGGATTAAAGTTGGAAGTTAACCAAAGGTTAGTTTAGGATTCAATCCTGCAAAAAGCCCTCTTTTTCATTATATTCTGATTTGAATGCTTAGTTTATGAATCCAATATTAAATTTTTTTTTCCACATTTTGTCTCAGTATCCTTGGTTCCTGTTCTGATCTGATGAAGGTAAGGTCTTATGCACTAAAACAGGGCTCCAGTATTGCACAGTTCATCATCCTCCCTTATTTAGCACACCGGATTTTAGAGGAATTAGTACCCAGGTCTTCATTTTTTAATAAGAATTGATTACTGAATTGGTCAAATTCAGCTCATCATGCATGTTTCCTACAGGCCATACACATGTTGGTCACAGCGGCCACGGATTTACAGAAGGACATCGTGGAAAGTGGTCGGGTAGGTTTCAGGGGGGAAAAAAAATAGAGGATAATATATATGGCAACAATCTTGTAGAAGTTACTCACTGAAGTCTGTTCTTTACAGGGAGCTGGCTCTGTGAAAGACTTCTATGCCAAGAATTCCTGCTGGACTGAGGGGCTTATCTCTGCCTCCAAAGCTGTAGGATGGAGAGCCACACAAATGGTGTAAGTGCACTCAGATCTGTGTTTGTGATAATACTGATTAGTTTTAATTGCTTGACATGTAAGTTTTTTTTTTAAATCATTACAAAATTTGAATTTTTGTGTGTGCCCTTGACTAAACGTAATTCCAGAATGTCTGTGGCTGTTCTATAACACATACAAAATATATTCGTTTTCACTTTGCTCGTATTTAAATGTGACACGATAATGCGGGAAAATCTTATTTTCTCCAGTTTCTCATTTATAGCCTAGTGATTATCCTCCAACCAATACCTGACATCAAAACTCATCAAAATGATACGTTCATGAGGCCTGATTTATTTATTTATTTATTTAATAATAATAATAATAATAATAATAATTTTGAGTGTTCAGTCAATAGTGTTGCAAAAGATGATTGAAAGGGAATGAAACCCCACTCCATAGACGTCGATTCACATGAAATGTAAGTAAGTAAGTAAGTAAAATTTATTTATAAAGCACATTTCATACAGCAAAGCTGACCAAAGTGCTGAACAGAATAAAAGAATAAAATAAACAGACTAAAAATAAAATAGATAAAAATAAATAAAAACAGACAGCATACAACATTAACTTTCAAAATCTGATCCAAATGCCTGACAAAACATATGTTTTAAGTCTCTTTTTAAAAACGCTAATGGATGGTGCAAGGCGGATGTCCAGTGGCAATTGATTCCAAAGGCGGGGTGCTGCAACAGAAAATGCTCTATCCCCCTTAGTTTTTAACCGCGAACGAGGGACATGTAAAAGAAACCTATCAGAAGATCGTAGATTTCTGTTCGCTGAACGTGGCATGAGAAGATCCTTTAAATATAAAGGAGCTTGATTATTAAGAGTTTTAAAAACAAATGGCAAAATCTTAAACTGGATTCTAAAACGGACCGGGAGCCAATGAAGCGATGATAAAATAGGGGTGATATGATCAAACTTCTTTGCCCTAGACAACAGCCTTACAGCTGCATTTTGGACCATCTGAAGACGAGCAAGGCATGACTGTGGAAGGCCCATATATAAAGAATTGCAGTAATCTAAGCGAGAAGTTATAAAAGCATGAATTACCTTCTCCAGATCCTGGAAAGACAAAAATGATTTGAGTTTTGAAATGATCCGTAACTGATAAAAACTATTCTTAACCACAGAATTTATCTGTTTGGTTAAGCATAATTCTGAATCCAGAATGAAGCCAAGGTTCCTAACCTGGGGAAGATATTGCGGGGAAATGATTACGGAGCTCGTTGATGAGACCATCTCTTAATCTCACAGGGTCAAAAACAATTACTTCAGTTTTGTCTTTATTCAGTTGGAGAAAATGATCTGTTAACAATTTTTTAATGTCATCCAGACAGTCCAGCAATGGCTGAATGGAGTCACCAGCCTTCAGAGGAATATACAATTGGGTATCATCAGAATACAAATGAAAAGAAACATTGTGTGCCTTAATAATGTCCCCCAACGGACGTATATACAAATTAAAAAGAAGTGGGCCCAGAATGGATCCTTGAGGAACACCGCTAATAATAGGACTAGTAGCAGAGGAGAAGTTACCCATCACTACTGAGAAGGTCCTGTCCTTAAGATACGAGTTGAGCCATTGTAGGGCGATATCCCTGATACCAAACAGATGCTCTAAGCGCCAGAGGAGTAAGTCATGATCTACAGTATCAAAAGCAGCTATAAGATCTAGTAGCACCAACACCGTATTTTTTCCAGTATCCACTGTGCGCAAAATGTCATTGGACACTTTTAACAAAGCAGACTCTGTGCTGTGAAAAGCAGTGAAAATGGAACATTATATGTTTTTTTTTAAAAGTCAGAAATTATTAGTTACACCTGTGTAACTGCATTCCCATTACCTAGTGATTCTGCTGATAAAGTAGTGACAGACCGAGGCAAATATGAGGAACTGATAGTGTGCTCTCACGAGATTGCTGCCAGCACTGCCCAGCTCGTAGCTGCCTCTAAGGTAAAATAAATAAATAATCCCACTCCATAGAGTATTGTGTATCTTGAGTTACAGCTCAAACACGGCTAATATATCAGAGATCCTTTCCTTCATTTGAACATGGTTTCACTTTAAGTTTGAACACTGTTTTTCTATTACTGCAGGTAAAGGCAGATCGAAGTAATAAGAAACTTAATACATTGCTGCAAGCCTCACGACATGTAAATGATATGGCTGCAGTTGTTGTGACCTCAACAAAAGCTGGACAGATGCAAATCGAAGATAAGGGTGAGCTACAGATCACTGCAGCATGAAAAACAACAACAAAAGTCCACAAGGCAGCATTTGATGATTTTAAAAGTCAAACATAGACTGTCGAACTTTCAGAGATGTTACCCAGGTGCCAAGCCATCAAAATTAAAAGGATTGGAAAAAATAGAGTTAGCGACTCTAGTAAATTAAACATTACAAGAGTCAAGAGAAAGAAATTGTGAGAGTCAAGTCAATTTCTTAGCATCTAATTACTCTATAAATACTGATAACAGCAATGCTGGAGCATTTAGTGTGTATATATATATATTTATATAAACTTATATATAATTTGATCTGCACTCATTTTAGATGGAACGTTAGGTTGATTTTATGTAACTGCACCCCACAGATCCCATGGATTTCTCTGGCATGTCCCTCATCAAGCTGAAGACGGAGGAGATGGAAACTCAGGTAATTCACTCAAGGTTACTTTTGGACTTCCGCATGCCTAGAGTTGCATTACTGAAACGCATAACAGTACAATTATATACATATATATATATCATTTCTACAATGATGTGGATTTGTGTAGGTGAAAGTGTTGGAGCTGGAGAATCAATTGTCCAATGAACGCCAGCGACTGGGTGAGCTGAGGAAAAAGCACTATGAGTTGGCTGGAGTTCCTCTCGATCAGACCGCAGAGAAAGATTTGGATGGGTTTGTCAGCATTTTACCTCCAGTGATGCCTGAGCCACCGCTGACTGAACCTCCCAAACCCGATCCTTCTAAAAACACACCATCTAAAAGACCTTCTATTTTCCAGAAATCTGGCAGCCTCCTTAAAAATAAGGTACCGGTTTGTTCACACCTGCTAGACATTTAATATAGGCGATGATATTACTGTATTTGTTGAATTTGCTGTTTAATTTGTTTTTTGTTTACTCCTTTACAGTTTAGGTGAAGCCTTTGCGACGAGCGTACAGACCATTTGAATGTAACTTTTTTTGGCCTTTTGTAAAAATCATTCATTTATTCTTATTTTGTAATGGCTTTATCCTGGTTCTGGAGCCTAACATACGAACGCTGGATAAGCGGCAGGAACACTCATTCGCACACTCAGTAACAATTTAAAGTACCCAGTTCACCAGCATGGTTTTTTTTTTTCTCGCAGTGGGAAGAAACCAGGAAACCCATCTGGACTTTGGGGGAACATATGAAACTTGTTTTTTTTTTTTTTGTCTAAAATTTGTGTAATTAGATAAAATCATGATTTTGTAAACTTATGTAATTAAAAATCATCTGTGGTTAATAATAATATTAAAGTATATACCATTGTGGCTCAGTCAGTAGAGCGGGTTGTCCACTAATCCACCAACCGTGGGGTTGGCGGTTCGAATCCCGGCCCGGGTGATCCCATGCCGAAGTGTCCTTGGGCAAGACACTGAACCCTAAGTTGCCCCCAATGGCAAGCTAGCACCTTGCATGGCAGCTCTGCTACCATTGGTGTATGAATGTGCTCTCATTAGTAAGTCGCTTGTAAAAATGTAAAAATGATATTTCTGTAAAGCTGCTTTGAGACAATGTACCATTGTAAAAAAGCCCTATACAAATTGATTAATTAATTAATTAATTAATTGTTATTAGCACAACACCTATTACTCCAATATTTTCCTTTATTTCTCCTTTTATTTCGAAATAAAGACTACCATAAAATAAAATGTTGACAGAACATATTTAGTTGAACTTTTAACTTAATCTCCATCAAATAAAAAAAATAAAAAACAACCCGTGACATAATGTCTGTCTAAGATTTGAGTGATGTCAGAATGTAGGGGGAAACACCAACACTGATATGGCTGCTTGTTTATGCAGTCCTTAGTTCTATAGTATGAAAATCATGCCACCTCATTTCAAACACACTCGTGTCGCAGAAAACTAAACGTAAACAACTAATTGTTTTACGTCCCGTAAAAAAAGCTTTTTGTGTAATAATAAATAAATAAATATATATTTTAGAATAACTCTGAGTTGCTGTATTTTGACATGTCTAGCTGATGCCATTTCAACTGCCCGGTGTCGCTCGCGCATTATTAGTGATAGGGAATTCGGATCATTTTACTGACTCGGATCTTTGAATCTCGATCAGCAAAACGAACAAATCTTTTTTTTCGGTCATTTCAGCAGAATATAATGAAAACCCTAATGATAAGATTACAGTTAATCTATAATTCAGTGTCCGGAAACGAATCCTGTTGTCTTTGAGACGACTCGACTCGTTGTTCCCGAGTCATAATAAAGATTCGCTCAAAATGAACGAATCATTCATGAACGACACATTAGTGTCGCGCATGCGCACTAACTGCGGCAGTTTCCACTGAAGAAATCAGGACGAGAAACAGGGACGGCGATGGGACAGCAACAAATATTATTATTATTATCATTGTTAAATTTAACTAACAGTGTGACCGAAAAGATGACATTACAACTCGTGTGAGGGCTTCGTAGCACTTGTCCTGGTGTTTAGGCGTAGAGAAAACGGGAAAGTTTCGGGTATTGTATTCGATAGGAAGCAGAGCAGGGCTGTGGGAAGCGACAGTCATGGAAGCTTTTGGATCGGCGCTGGAGAAAAACGTGGCGGATTTAACCGTGATGGACGTGTACGACATAGCGGCTGTGGTGGGCCAGGAGTTTGAGCGGATTATAGATCAGTACGGCTGTGAAGCGTTGGCGCGACTCATGCCCAAAGTTGTGCGGGTTTTGGAGATTCTGGAGGTGCTGGTGAGCCGCAACAGCATCAGTCCTGAGACCGAGGAGCTGCGGCTGGAGCTGGATAAACTCCGCCTGGAGAGACTGGACCGCCTGGAAAAGGAAAAGAAACACAAAAAGGTCAGAAGTGTTGTGTTTTTTTTTTTTTTTTAGTATTATTATCATCGAGGAATGCAAGAAACATCTTTATTTAAGACTTAAACAACAATTTCTTATCGCCCTGGTAACGATATTAAAGACTAAACAGGACAGCTAAAACAGATGGCACTTCCTGTTTATGACCGGAAATGGAAATGTTCCGTCTGTGTCGGATTTGTGAAACCGCATCCTATATATATTAGTGCCTGAGAGCATACATAGAGGAGAGGGTTCTGAACTGTGTTTTTCCTCGTCACTGCTGTGGTAAACATAAGCGCACACACACACACACACACACACACACACACACACACACACACACACACACACACACTTTATGCCTTAAATATGTACCTTTTTTTCCCCAGAGAGAAAATCTCCTGCTTTCACCCTCATAGACAAACACTCTTAGGGGTTTTCCCACTTGAGTCCTCTAAAGAAGGGAACTCAGACCCCTTGAAGTGGACCAAGAGGTGAACCAAATGAAGTTCTCTTTACGTTCACACTTTCCATGTCCCTGAAAGAGGACTCGGATCCTTTTTTTGGTCCACTTAAGCAGTAATGGGGATCTCAGATCTCTGTGTTCGTACTGTTGCTTTTTGGATATTAGTGCTCATGCTTGTTTGTTTGTTTGTTGGTTTATTTATTGCAATTTCTAGCTGTATAAAATGGATGGTGTTTTTTGTGCTCATCTTAAGTGTTGACTTTGTAAAAAAAGAAGAAAACCCTTCAATATGTTAAATGTTCTGCACTGTGGGTTAAGGAGACATGCAAATGACAAAAATGTCATTAAGCCAACTTTAACTTTAAATAATGGCGTAACGGTTGTGTGAGCACCTAAATAGGTAAAGCAGGTTTGCATTGAACGTACCATTATCATCCTCGCTGAGGTCAACACATCCTCCCTCTACGACATCCATTGGGTGAGACTTGCAATGATTTGTACCAAGAATTTTGTCTTAACAAAATTGACATCGGCTGACGGTCCACTAGATCGCGGTTTATCTCATGTGGCCATGTATTTCTGGTGTAAATTTTTTCACTTTGACCCGGTTAAATGAGCCCAGGGCGAGTTGTGTTCACGATGCAGGTTTTTAGCGAACCGTACTCAGACCAACTGTCAAGATGATCTCTGTTCGAGCCGCTTTAAAAGGATCTGAGATCGTTTGGAGTGTTCACACATGGGCCAAAAATCTAGCAAACCGTGCTCAGACCCCTGAAAAGGACCAAGTGTGAAAAAGGCTGCTTTAACAGTACTTTTCCTGTATAACCTTTACCTAGAAGTGTTAATGTAAGTGCAATTATTGTCCAGTTATATACTGCTGTGCTCATAAATTTACACATCCCTTACAGAATCTGCAAAATGTTAATCCCTTTTTTCTTTTTTTAAAATAAGAGGGATTATAAAAATTGCTTTTTGTTTTTTATTTAATTCTGCCCAGAATAAGCTATTTCACATAACAGATGTTTACAAGACATAATAATAACTGAATTTACACAAATGAAACAGTTAAAAAGTTTGTACATGGTTGGTTCTGAAAGTGCCCCTATTATGCTTTTTCAGATATTATCTTTCATGTAATGTGTTTATATAAGTGCACGACAATGAAAACAGTGCTATATGATGTTCAGATCCACCTTTTCACACTGAGGACAATTGAGGGACTCGTACACGACTATTCCAAAAGGTGCAATACATTCACCCATGCTCAAGAAGGCAACACGATACATTATGGGCCAATGGGAGGGCGTGTAAACTTCTGAACAGGATGATCAGTGTAAGTTGTTTAAAGATCTTATTTTTCATTTAGTAAGACCTTCAGAAGATACAGAAGATATTTACTTGTTTCCCAGAAGACAAAGTAATAACAACTTATACCGATCATTCTATTAAAAAGTTTACACCCCCTGGCCCTTAATGTATACTGTTGCCTTCTCGCACACCCCCCTCGCTTCTTCTCGCCCACCCCCCTCCGTTCTTCCTGCAGCCATCCACGCCCATGTAAGTTGCATTTTTCAAAAAGATTGTGAGGTAGACTTGAGCTGAAAATATCGGAGGGTGTTTAATGACCCTTTAAATGGACCCTATAAATGGAGGTACATATATGTGCCTTTTAATCTTTTTTTTTTTTTTTTTTTAATTTTTATACATTTCCAGGTGAAAAATAGAAGTACACCCAGCAACAAGGGAGGACACATTTTAATATCCTTTTCCCTAAAAGTTCTCTCTCTGGACGATTTAAAAAGTTTCTTTAAAAATGAAAGAACCCTCAAGGAACCTTAAAGAGTATAGTGTAAGAAGTAGATTTATATTTGAATGACATGAATGGAGATGATGCATATAGGGAGATGTTTTACATGACCATCATAACACTTTTTGTGTATTTTAACCGTGTGTCTGTTTTAAAGGCACCTTACAGTACTGTGATTTTGCTCAGGAGCTGGAGCTGGTCGAGGATGTGTGGCGAGGGGAAGCCCAAGACTTGTTGTCGCAGATTGCCCAGCTGCAACAGGAAAACAAATCCCTCCTCAACAACCTGTCACTCAAGGACTGTCCAATGACCGAGGAGGATGTTCAGAGACAGGAAGGTAATTTACATGAGCTTCCTAAAGCAACTCTGCAGCTGCATCAGCGTTTTGAATAGTGCGACTCTACACCACAGCGCTCTGCATTTCAATGGAGGGAGGGCCACCGAAGGAAGGAAGTTTACAAACACACGGATCCTGAATTGCCTGATCTAGGTTTAATTCCTCGTCTATGCTTTGCACACACTCCTGCAAGCATGCAAACCTTTTTTGTTTTTAAACAAATACACGAGGCCACACATGGTAAATACTCATAGCTCCAGACACATTAGTTCTCTCTCGGCTATTTAGAGATGGACAAAAGACATTCAGACGAGCCTCACAAAGGAGTCCTGTGTGTAACTGAAGGGAAGCCAGGATGCGTAACTGCAATAGCAGGCTAGCTTGTGGAGACACAGAGATTCCTCAGTATTCATTACAGTCCACACGTGCCTCGTTTCAGCACTCCATCAACCTGCCTGATTCAACTGCTTCACTGTCTGATTATCTGTTCATTTTTAATTTTAATAATGCTATTAATGTAATATTATACTGCCACAGTTAGAACATACAGTACATGAAATCATGGACAGTGAAAATTGTGTTTTGCTATTTTTAGGCTATATATGATGCACATATAACTATAAATATATCATTTTACTTTTATTACTCAGAAAATGATTTTTAAAAAATAATAATTTTCCAACTCCACCAACATAGTTAGGCCGAATCCAAAATAGCTGCCTAAACGTGATGTATGTTGCCTACAGGGGATATATAATAAGGGCATTCTATAACTTGCACAACGCCAGAGACAACACCGTGTAAGATCACGCCGCAGAAAAGGCGTGTCTCTAATAATGCCTGCTGGAAATGAGCTAATTAGAGTCTAATCAAATACTTGAAACATATTATGATCGGTATTCAGACAGTGAAATTTATTGTGATGGGGCTATTAAAAGAAAGCCTTTATTTATCACATACGGTAGACTGTACTTTACAGTACCGGGCAAAATTATTTACTTCACATATCCCAGCCTGTCAGGAAGTTGGGCTTAGAGCGTAAGGTCAGCCATGATACGGCGTCCTTGAAGCAGACATGGTTAAGGACTTTGCTCAAGTGTCCAACAGTGGCAGCTTGGTGGTGCTGGGGCTTGAACCCCCGAGTCTTTGATCAGTAACCCAGAGCCTTAATCACTGAGCCACCACTGACACATTTATTATCTACATATCTATATAGTATTGTATGTCTGTTCTAATGGCATGAAGCATTGTTTTTATCACAGAAAGCGAGTCAATGGCTTGTCCACTACATGCAGAGTGAGTTATGTTTTGACCGAGTGAGTTATTTTTGTGACAAAGTCTATTTTAAATGCACCAGCAGGGAAGCTTGAAGAGGAAATACATGGCTTTGAGTGTCGAGTCTCTATGAGAGTGCAGCATATTCCCAGTTTACTGGAAAATATACAGGAAAGATCACAACAGACCAAATGTGTGTTGTGGAAATAAGAATATAATGAGCATGTTGACTTTGACTATCGTTGCTAAAAGGGACTGCCATTTATTTCATCTTTAGTATTCACCAGAATGTCTTGGACTTGTGTGGACACATGCAAAAATATTGAAATGTATTTACATTTGGCTGACAAGTTTACCCAGAGTGAGGAAGAATCCAGTTCAAGCCTTCTCTGAGTGAACAGTGTAACAGTGCTAGTCCTGGGATTTGAACTCCCAAACATCAGGTCACTGGTACTAAACTAACCTGTAACTAATACGTCTTCCTCTCCGGGTTGCCAGGTATGTCAGAAAGGGAGAGGCAAGTGATGAAAAAGCTAAAGGAGGTGGTGGATAAACAGAGGGATGAGATTCGCGCCAAGGATCGAGAACTGACGCTGAAGAATGAAGACATTGAAGCAGTAAGTGACCACTTTTCCATTTCGGGACACATGAGCGCACTGTGAGTGAATCACATACTACATGCCCTTGTGACTCATTTCTAGTGACTGAGAGTCATGATCTTGAATGGGAAGTCTAAAAAGGTCTGCATTGCTTTTATGAAATTATGGTTGAGCTTGATAGCACAAGATCTCAACTCTGGCATAAAACCATTTCATGATTCCTTATTTTGTTTAATTCAAGTGACTTATTAGTCGATTTACTTCTAGGTTCTTCTCCAAAGGCATTCTGGAAAAATCAATGATTGAGAAATTAATCCACATTCAAGAATATTACACCTTCTATTATATTTAAAATGCACTTTTGATCACTGCCGATTATGGAAGTGTCAGAAAAGCAGATTTAAATAAATGAGCACCAAGACGTGTTACACCAAGTCTAACCACTCAGTATGACTGTCAGGGATAGGCTGTGTTTCTCTACAGTCTGTGCTAGAAAGAAATCAGCCCTAATTTCTATATCAAATCATTCTCTGTACAGTGGTACCTCGACATACGAGTGCCCCAACATACGAGTTTTTCAAGATACGAGCCGGCGAGCGAGTGATTTTTTTTTTGCTTTGAGTTACGAGCGAAATTCGAGATACGAGTTCGGTTTAGCAGGTCGGCCGGTAATAACACACAGAGTGTCGCGGCTTTTACACACTTAGCGGTAATAACACACCAAGTGTCGCGGCTTTTACACGCTTAGCGGTAATAACACACCGAGTGTCGTGGCTTTTACACGCTTAGCGGTAACACACCGAGTGTCGCGGCTTTTACACACTTAGCGGTCATTTTGGGGGTTGGAATGGATTAATGGTAGTTCAATTGTTTTGTATGGGGAAATTTGCTTCGGGATACGAGTAATTCAAGATACGAGCAAGGTTGCGGAACGAATTAAACTCGTATGTCGAGGTACCACTGTATTTGAACTTTTCCCCTCCTGCCTTTTACTTGTGTGTCTTCCAGCTGCAGCAGCAGCAGAACCGGCTGATGAAGATTAACCACGACCTGAGGCATAAGATCACAGTGGTGGAGGCGCAGGGCAAGGCTCTTATTGAGCAAAAAGTGGAGCTCGAGGCGTTTGCCCAGGCCAGGCAGCAGGAGCTGACTAGCCTGAGACAAGAGGTGGTACGGCACAGAGAGCGTCTTCAGGGAGAGAAGAAAAGCACTGAAACCGAGGAGGGGCCTGCTCCGCCATCACCTGCTCAGGTACATTAAAAAAAGCCTCCTTTACTGACTATTATTCACTATTTCCAGATACAAAGCCAGCATCGTGGCGTGTCTGCTACGTTGTAAAAAAATTTTTTAATTTTATCGAGTTTGGAAAGTTTTCGGTCATACAGGTGTTTTTGACTAGCATTAGGCCCAAGTGATTGGATTTATTATGATCTTAAACACATTTAATGTTTCTGAATTATTTTTTTTTAAATTTTTCTTCAAAATTCCCTCTATCTACATTTTTACCTGCAGTTCAGCCATGTGGAATAAGTCAAGAACGATCACAATTGAAGCACCAAGCATTAAAAACAGTTCCCCACTGGTGACCCGCCTTGACTTAATTTACTCCTAAATGTGATCGATGATAGATAAATGACATTTATTTGGTCTTACTGAGCCTCATGTATGCACAAAGCATCATAAATAAGTTTCTGCCACACTTGTTTATTTCTTATTATTAATAATTATTTACAACTTTTGCGCATTGTCTTTATTTATCTATAGAGGAAATGAAATACATGACCTTTTGTTCCTAAATTGGACAAATGAAAATGACAATCACATAACACCGGAAATAAAATAATCAATACAGGCGAACTTATACCATATATAATAATTTATTAATAATTATTTGTAACCTCTGCTTTTCAATATAATTAAATTAAGCTATTTCAAAGAAAAAGGTTATTTATCATTAAACGCTTAATTGTTTTTAATACAATCCTATCATTTTAATTGTAAACCATGATAACAAATTAGTCGTTATAGATTCAGTGCCTTGTGTAAGTATTTTGTAGTGTTACAGCCTAGAACTGAAATGGATTTAAGTGGGATTATATGTCATAAACTAAATTATATTTTGAGATTGCAAAAGTATGCCTTCCCTCCCCCTATTTTTGGTAATTCAGTTCACATTGCCTTAAATGTGATGTCGTCGTGTAACGGGACTGTTGACATGTACATGACTGCAGTGAATCAGACAGCATCATGTGTCATGGACGAGATGAGGCTGAGCAGCTAGATAAATATAGATGTGGTTTGGCCAGCAAGCTAGAAAAACTTGACCCAGGGGCATTTAAAGGCACAGTCCAGTCAAACAGTATGTGGGCTAACAGTGGATTAGATCTGTTGCTTTCCAGCGTGATGTCATACTTAATGACCAGCAGCAGCTTCTGTTCAGTGTAAACTGTGTTAGTATTGTTTGATAGAACTGTGCTTTTAATTAAGAATGAATAATACTCTATCATGGTGTTGGCAGCATAGTTTTGAGGTCAATACAGGTCATTATGTTTTATAAAAGCACTGATCATACCCATAATACTCTCAGAACAGGAGAACAGTAATTCAGGATATAAACATTATACTATAATCAGTCTTTGGTGTAACCCTTTTTTTTTTTTTAAACCAACAAGCTTTTAAGTCACAACTCAAGGAGAACTTGTCTCATTAATGCCCTTGTCTTGGGTCAGAATTTACTCCCCAAGCCCGTGCTATCACACGATCCTCCGCTGTCCCTGGCTCCACGTAACCACCAAGTGCTAACAGATGAGGATGAAGCAGATGTGGAGGATGAGGATGATGAGGAGGAAGAGGCTGTGTTGTTATGGGTAACCCTTTAGCATACTAGGGCTGCACGGTTTGAGACTAACTTGCTTCGTTCCTGCAGTGAACGCCCGTGGTGCCACTGTTGTTATTTCTAGAGCATTGGCTAATCTGTTCTGTGAAGAAGGTGTGCGTAGGAGTCAGCTGCAGTGTTTTGGGTGTGGTTAACATAAACCAACTGTTGTGCTGGTTCATTCGTGTAAGTCTTGTTGGAGATCTTTTACATCATCTGCATGCGTGTGTGTGGTGTGTTTGTAACTTCTGGGACAACAAAAACCCCTGTAGATGCATGTTTTCTAGTTTTAAAGAAATTCTATTTCATTGTAGAATCCAGTCCGAGCACATAGATGTGCAGTGGAGTTGCTCAAAAGGACCTGCTCACTGGCTTTCCTGGGATTTAAACGCTCAACCTTTGCATTGCAAGCCGAGTCGTAATTATAAGACAGGTGCACCAGTGGCGTTTTGAGAAAACAAGACTTATACTATATGCCAGGGGTGCCCAATACGTCAATCGTGATTGACCGGTCGATTGCAAAGGAAGTGCGGGTAGATAGCCATACAAAAAAAAAAAAATAGATGTTAGCGTTGACATACAGAACAGCCAGTCTGAGATCTCGTCTTTTCTCTAACCACGCGTGTGATCAAACGCGCCAGCGCTAAAGGCTAGCGAGCAAAATCGTGGGGAGAGGACATTTTTTTAGTCTTTTAAAGACTTCATTGACAAAACCCAGCTCCCAGTGTGCAAATTGATATCCGTCACCACGGATGGTGTGCCCACAATGGTTGGCAGCGCAAATGGATTTATTGCCAAGTGCAGGGAAGACTATGCTTTCACTGACTTCCTTAATTACCACTACGTAATACACCAACATGTACAACGCTAAACATGAAAGAGATCATGGATGTGGTAACAAAGATCTCCTGTTCTATACGTGCTAGATCACTTCAATGACTGCTGTTCCGTGCACATCTGGAGAAGGCAGACCGCGACCACTCTGAGATGACTTAGTAGGGGTAAATTCTTGCAGAGATTTGAGAACTCTGTCCGGAGATAAGGGAGTTACTTTGTGCTGTTAAACATGCAGAATACTCCCAACTCAATGATGATCAGTGGCTGCTGGACTTGGCATTTTTAACCGATCTGACCAACATGTTAAATGAGCTTAATTTGGAGGTGCAAAGAAAAGACAAAACCGTGGTCAATATGATCAGCTCAGTTTATGGCTTTAAACGGAAAATGCAACTTCTGTCCTTAAAGCTGCAGCACCATGATTTAGGGAACTTCCAAAACCTTGGTCAGAGCTGGAGATGCAGCGGAAGGCTTGTTCGCAATTGAACACTGCATGCTACACGGAGCAGATTGACAGCTGTCAGTCAGAGTTTGACAGACGCGTTCAAGACTTTGCTTTACTGGAGCCAGTCGCTACAGTCATGTGCTTCCCATTTAGGGACAATGTTGAGGTTGATTCACTCGCATCAAATATTGCAAACTCTGTTTCACCTGAACTCGTCTGAAGTGGAGGATGAGATTTTGAAACTACAGACTGACATTCAGATGAAGTCCAGGGCTCATGGACAGTT
>JAFFST010049462.1:187772-199722 GCA_022414735.1 Noturus placidus
GTCCATGCTCGGAAACCATCAAACCTGAATGAATTAGAGGTGTTTTGTAGAGAGGAATGGTCCAAAATACCTCCAACCAGAATCCAGACTCTCATAGGAAGCTATAGGAAGCGTTTAGAAGCTGTTATTTCTGCAAAAGGGGGATCTACTAAATATTGAGTTATTTTTTTTGATTGTAGTGCCCAAATTTATGCACATGCCTAATTTTGTTTAAAGAATTATTGCACACTTCCTGTAAATGGTATAAAGTTCGTTTCACTTCTCAAATATCACTGTGTTTGTCTCCTATATGATATATTTAACTGATTTTTTTTAATCCTAAGAACCAACGATTTATGAAGGAAAATCATTGAAATAAACAAGGTTGCCCAAACTTTTGCAGACCACTGTATATGCATGTCGTTGTAAAAGATTTCAGGAATTTTGTAATGATAAATGTACCACATTACAGATCTTTAACGAACGATAACAAAGAATGCTGCATAACTTCATCTCATTGGCCATTAAAATATTTGATAAATCATCATACCCGTACCATCGTCATGGCTTTTCTTTGTATAATTCAGCTAACTGAATCTCCTGGTTAAAATAAGTTAAAATGATTCAACATCTATCACTTTTCCTTAGGCTTGTTAAATCATATGTATGAATACAAGATTCTGGCTGAGCATGTGTTGCATATTAAAGAACTTTCTGGAAATCTTGGCAATTTAATATAAATATATTTCACCATGGCAAAGCTACCACAAGAACAGTCGTGTGTTATTCCATACTTAAGCTCCGTTTGCATTTTTCTGCCTTGAACTTGGCTCCGCCCCATACAGATCTTTTCCTTTTGCAATCATAGTTTCAACAGAGGCGTAGGTGAGTTAAGGATAAAAGCAACACTTGTCAAAACCAGAAAGTTTAACAGAGTTAAATACGAGTCATCTTTTGTCCGAATCTCTGAACGAGTCCCGATATCTCCGGTCATCCTTTCCTCGGTTGGATTCTCTCTCACTACTCCTGTCCCTGTATCGTCTGGAGTCCCTCCTGTCTTTATGGTGATCCCTACCACCTCGCTCGTTCCCTCGTTCCCATTCGTCCCTCCGATTCCGCTGCCGCCCGTGCTCTCTGTCCCAGCCCGGAGACGTAGCTCTTCTCTCATCTCTCGGTCTCTCCTCTCTCCCTCCATCAATGTCTCTCCATCGGTCAGCTTGTCTGGGCATCGCACAGGGCAGGTTTATAGGTCTCCTAAATGGTCTGTCCCTGCCTCCGAACCTCAGCTGGCCCGACTCTTTTTTTCCTCCCAGGCCACCGCCGAGTCGCCGCGGTATCCATCCCTGCAGCGTGCGCTCCTGCTCAAAGTCCACGAACAGCTCGTGCTGGTCTACAACCATCTTGTTGCCGTCTCTCCATGCTCGCATTAAAGAGCGCTCCTCTTTGTACTCCACAAATGCATAGCCCTTAGAAAAGCCAGTCACAGCGTCCCGGACGAGTCGCAGTCGTCGGATATCACCGAATTTGGAGAAAACGGTGCGAAGGTCTTCTTCGGTTGTCTTTTTGTTGACCCGTGCGACAAAAAGCGTGAGTTGAGGGTCACCTGTTACAGCTTTATTGGGCCGGTAATGGGCATTTATCGCCCGCCATATGGCGCGGTCATGGGGCTCGAGGTCCGTGCTGTCGATGCTGCCAGCCTTGAGAGGGTCGTAGACTTTCGCTAGCGCACTCCACTCATTCATCTTCTTAAGATGAAACAAAACAAGCACAGTATCTAATTAGATTTGTACAGTTTTTGTTTTTTTTTAAACAAGGGGTGTAACATACTGCTTGTTGGTATAATCTGATAAACTATAGATTAAGCTCTTAAAATCTTTTTGAAACATTTGACAGATTCCCCTATTGAAAAGACATATATTAATATTATTTTCAAAATTTTATTTTTATAAATATTCTAAGAGTATAAATACTTTAGAAATATCTGCCTAACACAACAGGCCACTTTTAGAAAGTAATCTGTAGCTTCAGTAGCTACATGGAGCTCAAGAGCTAGGTTTAAGAGATTTAATTATTCGATTTAAACTCAAACTGAGCAAATGAACTTGACGGCTTAATGACAGTTTATCCAAAAGGTACTAGCAACAAATATGTAATCTTTGGTTCGTTTTGTTTGTTTTTAACTTGGCACACACGGTTCTCCTCTGTTTACCCAAACACTTGCTACAAACAAGACATCTCAGAAATCAAATGACCGAACCCCAAACGCCTTGATACATAATTAGTGCATTAAAGAATGTGGAGAAGGCATTAATCCATTCACTACGTAGTTCACTTACAAGGCGAGGAGAAAACAAATTGAAATACAACCAACACGTGAACAGGACTGCAGCGTGCTACGAACTAGAAATATTAAAGCAACCATGTAAATTTCTTTAGCAATAAGTCTACTTGACTGTAGAGAAATGTAACTTACTTTACCAAAAAAAAAAAAATAGCTTCCTGTAGAAACACAACAAAATTACAATTAAACAAACAGAGACAAGAGCATGTCTTCCGTCGTGTGCAGCAGGATAATAGTTCCGTGTAGAAACTCCTGTCGTGTAATCAGTCCGGCGCGTTGTAGTTTCCGGTGTGATATTGAATATTGAATTTTAATCGAGATTTTAATTTTAATTTAGATTTTAATTTTAATCGAGTTTAAAAGCCGCTCAGTTTAAAAAAAGCACGTGAAACATAAACCACACACACATATATAGTAATGGCAAAACGAAGCTTCATGAAGCGTTTACCGCTAATGAAAATAGTTAATTTTTCAAGGATGTAACTCTCTATTGGCCTCTAGTGGCCAAATAAAATGTACACTTGAGTAGAATGTGAAACTGTTTTAGACGACCCCCGAAGGTTACAATATACGTTCTGTGGCCACAATCTGTGCGGCTACAAACTCTGTTTTCTGTCTCAAGGTTTTTAACGGGTTTCTTCATCTCCATGGTAATTTACGCTCCACGGCTAACCTGCTCCGGAGCTAGTTTTATAGCGTAGTGCATGGATGACGTCATTTTGTATGCCAAAACCCAGACACGAGTTAGCATTCTAGTTAACTTCCGGTTTCATCATCCCGAAGTCAAGTGTTTTTTTATGTGATTTAAGCCTGAAATGATGTCTGTGGTGAACACAAGTCCAAAATATTTTCACGTTTTATTCAACGACATAAAGTACACCAGTAAAACCCCACTCATGATTTTCTAAAAGCTTTTACGTGTATTGAAAAAGGTGATTGCTAAGAAGTTGCTAAATGGGACTACAGACGATTAAACGTTATCGCGCGAACAGGATAAAAACGTCATATATACACATGGTGTGTTAAAATTATCTTCATGGACGAAACGTGTTAGTATTGTAAGCTTTTGTTGATCACAGAGCGTTTTTTTTTTGTTTTGTTTTTGCGATAATCCAAAAACCTGTTTTTGTCGAGGGAACCAGTGTGATGCTAACTTCCGGGTTCCAGTACAAAATGACGTCATCCCTTCACCACTCTTATTAGCAAATGTCTGGCTTTTATGTGCATGCACAGGCTGAATAACCCCTGAGTCAGGGTTAAAACCGGACTTGATTGGAGTGGTTTGATTTTGTCAGCTCAAAATTTACTCTTCAACTCACTTCATGAAACCTGGCGAAAACATACCAGGGTGAATTGGCTACTTTAAACTGCCCTTAGGTAAGAATAATGCATGCACATAATCTGATGTGATGGACTGGCCCCCAATCCAGGGTGCATTCAGACCTGTTCCTGGGATAGACTTTACAATTTTGACCAGAAAGGTAAAGCACTTAATAAAAAGTACAATCAATGGACAGAGTATAGATTAACCAAAAAATAAATAATAATAATAAAAAACCCACAAGGGGCGCACGGTGGCTTAGTGGTTAGCACGTTCGCCTCACACCTCCAGGGTCCAGGGCTCGAGTCCCGCCGGGGCCATGTGTGTGCGGAGTTTGCATGTTCTCCCCGTGCGTCGGGGGTTTCCTCCCCCAGTCCAAAGACATGCATGGTAGGTTGATTGGCGTGTCTAAAGTGTCCGTAGTGTATGAATGTGAGTGTGTATGTGATTGTGCCCTGCGATGGACTGGCACCCTGTCCAGGGTGTACACCGCCTCGTGCCCGATGTTTCTTGGGATAGGCTCCAGGTTCCCCATGACCCTGAAAAGGAGTAAGCGGTTGAAGATGGATGGATGGATGGATGGAAAAAACCCACACACAGGACTCCCTAAACAAGGCTTCAAGTCCTAATCATTACAAGAAAACACGACAGAGCTTCACCTGAAAGTGCATTCTTTTTTGACACATGCTTTGAACCTCCATTAACCTGCATAACCTCAATAACTACACACATGTACGAGACAAAACCTTTGCATAAAATCAGTTTTATTAAACACGTCTATCCCAGCATAGAGAATACTCACACTTGGGTCATTTCATACTGAACACTCAAAAAGCAGTTCAGATATTTTTTTCAAAATCCATTACATCACGCTCGACATTGTAAAACTGTAAGACTCCAAATTAAAGTCGAGGAAGGAGAGGGGGAACCTTTCAGCTTTTAAAACATAGCTCTTCTAAGCATCACTTGTGTTCCACAGAATCGTTTGCACATCATAAATAGTTATTGCCAAGCCACTAACTACTATACATTGGCTTAAGAAAACTCCTTATAAAAATGCAGAAAGTTTGACTATAACTGCATGCCTTGGAAGCACTGCCCTACAAGTATATAAAATATACAAAAAAAAAAAAAAAAAAAAAAAAAAAAAAA
The DNA here is from genome assembly GCA_022414735.1 of Noturus placidus. Lineage (NCBI taxonomy): Eukaryota > Metazoa > Chordata > Actinopteri > Siluriformes > Ictaluridae > Noturus > Noturus placidus. Next base: position 192,566 of record JAFFST010049462.1, read on the forward strand.
AAAAAAAAAAAAAACACAAGCATGTCGTAATTTCCAGGATAAATATTTTTAAAAGTATCGTCATGTAGGACATGTGGAATATGTACCGTAACCTAACTGTGTTTAAGTCACTGATTAACACACCCAAACAAGTAATACCCCCTAAACATTCTCAGTTTGCTAAGGCAAAAAAAAAAATATGACATTAAAAACTGGATTTAAGAAACGAGCCGTTCCCTTTTCAGAATCCATCATTGTTTGAGCCACGGGTGAGCGGCTATAGAGGCTTTACTTCGGTCTCCGTAATCGTACAGCAGCTCCTCTCCCTCCTCTATATCTCGAGAGGCCACGAGGATCAGGTGAGGTATTCCATTGATGTCATGGAGTTTGGTCTGACAGTTGCCATTCTTACTGTGATTGATGAGTCTTCCCAAGCGGTCGGTTTCCTTAGTGGCATCCACACTGAAGTGAAAGCAATGAGAACCGTAAACAGCTGTATGCTTCGACCACGTCGGTGAGCTTTAAATCTTATTACTGTATACAATATGAACATCCTCACAGCAAGTTGGTGCATTTCAGTTTCATGATGTTAAACATCACAGGCGTGAGCACATGGTGGCATGCTTTAGAGGAAAATAAAAATCCACCCTGAACCACTTGCATATTAACCTTTTTGAATTAACATGTGCTTGTCAATGCTGTTCAATGTTTACTTTGTGTCTATATTCTGACTTTAGTTTCTATGACTAAAGTTTTTAGATTCGTTCATCAATGTTTTTCACTTTGGCTCCAGGTTTCCTGCATTACCCACACTGCAGTTTTCCTGCGATAGTGGTTTCAGTGGGATTTAGTCCTCGCTTCATCTCTACCTAAAGAGAGCGGTGTAGCAGATCTTTAGTTCTTTAGTCAATCCAGCTATTACCTCCTCATCTGTATACTCTGCTAAATCAGATCAAGCTCTGAAGCTTCCGCTTATACATGAATACCTCCATTATTTGGTAGATCGCTCTGATCTAAAGCAGAGCCTTTGCCTTAACTCAGTTGTATCAACTACCTGCATAACCTAGAGTTCTAGGTTTGTGTTCAACCGCGCTAGCGATTTCTTCTTGTGATGCCCGCATGCCACAGAGATGGAAAAGTCTCACACCACCAGAAATCACTAAACACACCACAAATGTTCAATATGCATGCATTTAATGCGTTTCACATGCAATCTAATACTGAGCCAGTGTTGGTATGACAGGAGTTTTAAAAATAGCACTTTACAAATAATATTTTTTTTTAACTTATCGTTCTGTAAAATGTAGTTTAATGACTTGTATTTGTAACTCTCCTTATTACAATCACTTACTCTAGTATTAGCACATGCTTTGTTATTGCCATATCTGTAAAACCTCTTTAAATAAAGCCGTGACACTATTTTTAACTACCCTGTCCTATAAACAACATTTCCTGTGCAAGGTTATATGTGGTACACTGTGGTGCCATGACATACCAGTATGTTTTGCTGATATACTGGAAGTAATACATGTAGCAGCCTGTAGCAGCGTCTTGTGCGTATAGAGCCTCCCGTTTTTTGGCATCGGTTTTCAGCAACAGGTCGCCGTGATACTCCACTACATACTGCCCTTTCTGGAAGCTTTGGGTGGCAAAAACTCCTCTTCCCTTTCCTTCGATGTACTTCACCTACAGAGAACAAATGATCAAGTTCAATTTAACTTCAACATTCTGATGATCATGTATTTAACTTACAAAAAAAAAAAAAACCCCATATATTTACCATCATTCCATTCTCTATCCCGTTTGTGATCAGCTCATCTAGACGTTTCTTCTGTTCACACTGTAGACACAAAAGAACTGCATACAAGTCCACAGACACAGATACTCGCCATGATCTAGCAGTCCAGGAGGACCAGGGTTTAGCACACTTTCCTTACTGTAACATCTAATAAACCTTGTGATTCAAAATTTCATCTGGTGTCCTTGTGCAAGGAAAAAATTTTAAATAATTCAACTGTGTTGGACTCCTTTGTGGTTTAGCCGAAATTAATTCCAAATCAGATTTTACACAACCATAATCAATCAGTTACCTTTAATTCAGTTTTGCTTTTCCGTGAGCTTCTCCGTATGGGATAGTAATCAGTGACCTTTCGATTATTGTAATTCTTGCTCTCTGCACTAAAGAGGAAAGGAAATAAACACGCATGAAAAACTCTCATGTCAATAGCTTGCATTATTTATTATAACTGGTCACTGCTTTAAATCAGCAAAACAGTATAGTTGCATAATTGAGGTTTTTCCATCGTCATTTGGCCAAAAACAAAAACCCACACACACAAAAAAAAAAACCCCACACAAAACTTCCAGATCCAATCTAGGCATAGAGCAGTATAAAAGACTTTCCTAGAGGTCCCAACAGTGGCTCTTTTAGACTGCTTTCACACAGACACACACAAAATCATTGTGTAATTAATACTTTTGGTTCTTCATACATCTGAGTCAATTCAGAATCGATTCACTTTCCCACTGCAATTGAACTGCGGTAGAAGTCGCTTGGAAGCGGACCTAGACCACCTCGCTCAGACGCGATCGGACCAGTTGTTTTGGTCTGCACCCAGTTGTGATTGAAACAAATGAACTGCACCGAAGGGAAAACACATCAGGGTTCCATTCAAACTGATTAAACTCCAACACCCGTACACTTCTGTGATTAGAGCTCATGATTATTAACTACTGAGCTAATCTTACTTTTAATTATGTAAATTGGAGTGCCAAGGTTTATGGACATCTGCCCATCACGTTCTAGATTAAATCCAGTCTATGCAGTTATAATCAACTCTTTCCACTAGATTTGAGGGTGGCTGTGGGGATTTGTGAGCATTCAGCCACAAGAGCGTTAGTGAGGTCAGGCACTGATGTTGGACAAGGAGGTCTGTGCAGAACACTAGAGTTCTTCCACTCTACTGCAACAAACCATGTCTCTTAGTTCCTGTGAAGGTAAATTGTAATACTATAGCATAGAGAGACATCCAGTACAATTCTGTGCTTCCTGCTTTGTGACAACAGTTTGGTAGAAGCCTCACATACAGGTGTGATTGTCAGGTGACCACAAACCTTTGGCCATTTTGCATATATTACCAACATCCATAAAGCAAAAAAGACTTGAGAACTATAAGCTTACACTTTCCGTGAAGACTTCCTCATTTTGATTTTAAGGCAGTCTGCCTTCCTCGAACAGGCTGGGTGAGTGTTTTTGATTTCTGGAGTGACTTCGGCTGGTGAGAGAAAATGGGCCTGCATACGCTGCAGCGGTCTGCTCTTTTCCTCGGCTGTGTGTGTGAAAGGTTGGAGGGCTTCATTCACAGCCATTGTGGGGAAAATAATCTCTCCATTTACAGTACTGGGTCTTTTGGCTGTGTAATAAAAGGAACAATATTTAAAAAGAGGCCAACATAGCATGTTTAAAAATAAATAAATAAAAACCCAAAACCCACACTTTAATGTACATCACGAGTTATAAACTGAACTGTACCACCAATGGACAAATCTCAATGAAAAGAGTAACTATTTATATTACAACAGTATAGAGAACCTTTCATAGAAAATCTTCTATGCTCATCCTTACAATTCTTCTGAGTCTCGGTCTGTGTGCAAAATATCCTTGAGGATTTCCCATCTTGGATGACCTGGACAGAGATCTCCTCATGATGTGGTGCCTTTGAGGGCTGATGGCTCAAAAAACTGTGAAGTGTAGAATGTCCATTGCATAAGATTTCCTGAAACAAAAATATATTCAAAACACAGATGAGGATTATTTAAAGATTAATTATTATGAAAGCACAGAGGCTGTACTTATTTACTTTATTTTTTATTCTTAAAATCTTCTATGTTGTTTTGTGCATTTGTTAGTGTTGAAATGTACAGTCACAAGTCATAAGCAGGTCTGTTTGAGCTTATTCATCAATTTTGGTTGCACACATCTAAATTGCAGGCTGTAAACTTGTCTCAAAACACTGTTGCTCAGTGATCCGAAGTAGTCTTTTCAGAGGAAAGTATATTTTGCATTTCCTTTCAAAATCAAAGTCTCAGAGTCTGCTTTGCTTGTACTCTCATTTGTAAGTCGCTTTGGATAAAAGCATCTGCTAAATGAATAAATGCAAATGTAAATCAAGGACACAGAGTCTGGAGTAAGAGTGGACAGGCACAGAATCCAAGGTGCTTGAAGTCCAGTGTAACGTTTCCACAGTCCATGATGATTGTCAGAAAGTCCCACCCAATTTTTTTTTATTCGGTCTAATAATATATTGTGGTCGACCACAATTAAGTCGATAAAATTCTGCTATTGTCCATGTTTAAATGGAGGTCACTGAAGACTTTAACAAGAGCAGTCTTTGTGCCGTGATTGGATCAGAACCCTGATTGGAAGACATCAAAACAGTCGTTTATTTCTAAGTAATCGTTCAGCTGTTGAAAAACAGCTTCCATCCATCCATCCATCTTCAACCGCTTACTCCTTTTCAGGGTCACGGGGAACCTGGAGCCTATCCCAGGAGGCATCGGGCACAAGGGGGGTACACCCTGGACAGGGTGCCAGTCCATCGCAGGGCACAATCATATACACACTCACACACACATTCATACACTACGGACACGCCAATCAGCCTAACATGCAACAGCTTTTTCAGTAATTTTATTTACGAACGGGAGGTTTGATACGGGTCTATAATTGTGCATTAGTCATGTGTCTAGATTATTCTTTAAGAGTGGCTTGATGACAGCAGTTTTCAGGGCCTGTGGGAAGAAACCTGAGAGAAGATATTTGTTGACAATTTCTAATAGATCTGAGGCCATGCAATTAAAAGCCTTTTTGAAAAAGCCTATTGCCAGAATATCAAGGCAGCAGGAGAAGAATTTCTGGTGTTGTATAATGTCCCCCAAGTTTTCATGAGTGATAGGATGAAATTGCTAATTGAGTTGTTTGGAGATTGACATAGAAGCAGTACATATCCTGTACCTGACATGGAAACACTGATTGCTTGTAAAAAAAAAAATTTATGTTGTCAGTTAAGAAAGAGAGTCATTGTAGGCCCTGGTGCATAAAAAGGTCAGAGGCTACTGACACAGGAGGGTTGGTTAGCCTGTCAATAGTAGCAAACAAGGTGCGTGTGGTATTATTGTTTTTGGAGATGATGTTAGAGAAGAAGGACCGCCTTGAATTTCTCAGTTCTAAATTATAAATGCCAAGTCTCTCTTTATAGAGGTCATAATGAATCTGGAGATTTGTTTTTTGCCACCTGCGTTCAGCTTTTCAACACTCTCTCTTTCTGGTTCTTACCAGAGTGGGCGGCTGTGGCTCAGTTGGTAGAGCGGGTTGTCCACTACTCCACTAACCGCGGGGTTGGCGGTTCGAATCCCGGCCCGGGTGACTCCACATGCCGAAGTGTCCTTGGGCAAGACACTGAACCCTAAGTTGCCCCCAATGGCAAGCTGGCAGCTCTGCTACCATTGGTGTGTGAATGTCATCTCATTAGTAAGTCGCTTGTAAATGTAAAAATGATATTTCTGTAAAGCTGCTTTGAGACAATGTACCATTGTAAAAAAGCGCTATACAAATTGATAATTATTATTATTATTATTATTATTATTTTTCCATGGAGATCTTTTCTTACCAGAGACCATCTTCACCTTAATGGGTACAATGGTGTCAATAACATTTGTAATTTTAGAATTGAAATTATCTACAAGCTCACCTACTGAGACCCATGAGAGGGCGGGTGTGGAAGAGAAAACCTGAACAAATATTTCACTGCTGTTCTCAGTGATGTCATTTTTTTTGATTATGTCTGTTTGAACTTTAGTATGCACGGAGATGGCGCTCTCAAAGAAAACACAGGAATGACCAGAGAGAGCAACATCAGTTACCACAACTTTTGAGATGTTCAGACCCTTGGAGATGATTAAATTCAGAGTATGTCCCTCATTGTGCGTGGGCTCAGTCACATGCGGAGTCAGTCCATAGTTACTGTGCTTTGATAGTCCCGCAAACTCGCCTGACCTGAACCCCATAGAGAATCTATGAGAGACACCAGACCCAACAATACAGACGAGCTGAAGGCCGCCATCAAAGCAAAATGGCCTTCCATAACACCTCAGCAGAACCACAGGCTGATTGCCTCCATGCCACGCAGCACTGATGCAATAATTCATGCAAAAGGATTAAAGCCCCGACTGAGTATTGAGTGCATAAATGAACATACTTTTCAGAAGGCCGACAATTCTGTATTATAAATTCTTTATTCTAATATTCTGAGACACTGGATTTTTGATTTCCATGAGCTGTAACCCATAATCATCCAAATTAAATACAAAAAAAAAAAATGCTTGAAATATTTCACTTTGTTAAATGAATCTAGAATATCTGGAAAAGGTTCCACTTTTCGAATTAAATTACAGGACAAAATTCCACTTTTCTACAATATTGTAATTTTTTTTAGATGCTCCTGGATACATGTCTCACAAAAACCAAAGCTCAAGTGCTCAAATTATTTAATATTTAAAAATGCGTCCGAACAAATCCTAAACCGAAGTCAATCTGATCAAGAATTACATGAATCTTGTCATCAACTGTAAATAAGAGTTTCTTGATTTGGGAAAGACATTGTGGCTTTGATACATATTTAGCTTGCTTCCTCATTCACATGAGACAGCAGATAGAAAGTTTGCCAGAAGGTTCCATAGGGCACCTTGTTCAAGAGTTAATGCTATAGCATTAAATATAAATAAGAATAAAAATAAGTCCATGTAATTTGCGAATTAAATTGCCCCCCTCCCTCTGTCTTTTAAAACAAAGTATTTTAAGAAGGTTTTTAAATAAAATCTTCCGGTTTAGACCACGCCTACTTCCGGTTGACTGAACAAACACACAATGGAACACTCATTTTACACTTTCATTTCTCATTTTCTGTTCTAGTTAATACTAAAAGTCTAACTAAATAGAACAGCCTAACTCAACGGGCTTCATTCTGGAACAGCACATATTTGAGTGAACCTGGGAATTTGGAGCATTTCCAAAATTATTTCCCCCCCCTCACCCGAATGTTTAAGGAGGAATATGGGCGGCTGTGGCTCAGTTGGTAGAGCGGGTTGTCCACTAATCCACTAACCGTGGGGTTGGCGGT
>JAFFST010049462.1:207206-235062 GCA_022414735.1 Noturus placidus
TGAGGGGTGTACTCACTTTTGTGAGATACTGTAAGTTAAACCGGCCCAATTTACCTGAATTCACCATACTATAATAAGACCTGGGCTGTCGTTAGTAGAGTTAAAGGTAGTAACAATTACAGTGGCCCACAGCCTCATGGAGGGTGCACAAAATTCCAGTAGTCCATAGACCCATATTGATGAAATTTGTGCTGTTGAGTACGATGAGCCTAGCAGAGTAGTCACTTGACAAGAAAATGTCTGTAAAAAGAGGATACCATTTTCTTTGTTGTAAGTGAAAAGGTTAAGTTAGTAAAAATATAATAGGCAATAGGTTCAACAATAAAGGCTCTGGGTTACTGATCAGTGCCACTGTTGGGCCCTTGAGCAAGGCCCTTAACCCTCTGCTCCAGGGACGGCTGTATAATGGCTGACCCTGTGCTCTGATACCAACATCCTAACAAACTGGGATGATTGAAAAAAGATGCTGTAATGTATATGTGACAAATAAAAGCTTCTTACTCTGGTAATACATTCGCTGGACAAGCTTTTGGTCCTTGGGACTTAGTCAGATCTGTCAAATAGCGAGTCAAAAAGCTTAACTGCCTGCTTTGGATGCTAATAGCGGCACCTTGTGAACGATTTATATACTGAGCAAATGTCATAACATTTTCTGGAGTATATAAAGCTATATAATGTATAAAATTATAAATGTTTTATATAATTGCAATCAAGAATAAAAGCTGCAAGACCTAAATGAATCATTACACATTATTGTACAAATGTAAATAATAAAACTAAAAGTTGGTTGAATAGTTTTATTTTTTTTAAATAAATTAGATTTGTGCATTTATTATTATTATTATTATTTTTTTTTTCTGACCTGTTTGAGAATACCCCGTAATGCACTTTGTGACACCATTTTGAACACATTACAGCGTTAAAGTTGAAGTAAGCGAACGTGAAATCCGGTATTGTAATCTGCCAAGCTATCTAAAAACACACCATTAACATTGAGGAATTAAAATCGCAAATAAATTGTGTGAGATCGATTCATTTGATATAATGTTAGAATGTAATAATTTCATACGGTAAACTTTAGCATTGAAATCCTACAATCGTAGTCTTTGTATTGTGACTTGATGACGGCTTGTATTTACAGCAGAGGTTAAAAATCGACCTTACCAACATGGCATTCGCAAAGTCAAGCGATGTGTCACCGCAGGAAGCTATTGCAAGACGTCACTTCCGCGCGTTGCGACGGACCGGTCACGTGATGTGGGTTTAGCGCTCTCCTTCTCTGACAACTTTTTTGGCTAAAACTACCATTAATATGGCAGATGTTGAACAGTTTATGGTTGATTACGGTGCGTTCTCGCTTAACGTGCGTTTGCGTGTCGTTGGCGCCGCTACAGCGACGGAAATTCGGCGTCGAAATGTTCTTTCTTTCTGGTCGAAAATCACGTGACCTCCACGCGATTCTTGCCGTTTGGTAAAGATGGCGGCGGATGGTTAGAAAACAAGCGAAGCGGAGGGGCAACATCCTTCAAACCGCCGCGACACTCGAGGTCCCGGGAAATCATTCAGTAAGTACATTTTGTCAGCGTTTGGATGCGCGAACGTTGCTTATTTGTATCGTAAAGCTACGCTTTTTCTTTTTTTCCTCCAGAAAATCTGTCATCATGAAGTACAAATTCTTATTTTCTCCGTAACGAAGCGGCTGGTAGGACAGACAGCTCGACAACTTACTGGCTGACAGAGCACGAGAGTGTTTTGCTAGCCACTTAGCATTGTTAGCATAACGTTACTCGGGGTTGGAGGTTAACCAGAAGTCTGTGTTTTTGCACTGTAGAGTTTTCCCCCGTCTCCAGTTCCGTTGGTTTAACTAAGGCCTCATACAATCCGATTCGTCCTAAAATGATGTTCGCCTATTGAAAGTTTACGAGCAGGACGTCGCCAGTGAAATGAACGTTAGCAAGCTAACGCGTGAACTCCAGCTCTCGAGGCTCGCTCGGCTGCGTTGGTTACAGCGCCGTTGAAGTCGAGATGGAGTCGTCGTGTTACTGAAAGAAACGAGTCATGGCTATGTGACTTTATTTATGTTCGACATTTCGTCGTGTTATTGAAGCGAATAGGACTTAAATCGCGTCATCCTTAAAACGAAAGTGACTGTTTTCGGCTAGCTAACGCTTCTCCAGTGACTACACTTTACTAGCACACTCAGACGGAGTACAGCTAGCTAGCTAATTTTTTTGTTTGTTTGTTTGTTTGTTTAACGCGTGGCTTGTCTAGAAATATACCCGTGTGAATGTAACTTAGAGAGAGTGATTGTGCGTGTTTCGGTGCGTTCCTGGCTATATTATGCGTGTATGGTTGTATTAATAGTGTACACAAGCTTTTAGCCGGTTGCCTTGTGTGATTGGTGTGCCAAAAAGCACAGTCAGACCAGGAAGTAGTTGCTAGCCGAATGAGTTTAGGCAAGCACGTGCAGAGGTGCATGCAATGGTGCTGCTTAAGCATGTTACTGTGTGCTTCGTGTTCTATTGACGCGTTACTGCAGTACACGTTTCGATGGAGCGGTAACGAATTTCAACAATCTTTATGCCATTTCGTCATAGCAACCAACAAAACCCATGTGCAATTTTCTAGTTAGCGTGCGTGTGTATTGTGGAACATAATAGAATATGCCATCCATGGTAACTAGCGTTACTTTCCAACAGCTAAACCACATGTCCAGTCTGAACGCTTTCCCACGCCTGTTATTATTGTATTTGAGCTCAGATCTTTTAAAGTGTGTGTTAAAACTGTTAATGATGATGGGAATGTTTTCGTTTTTCCAGACGATGGATCCAGGACAAGATTTGCTCCTTGCAGCCCTTAGCGAAAGTGGAATCTGCCCAAATGACCTTTTTGACATTGATTCTCAGGACACTGCACAGTCCCCTGCCTCTCAACAGGTAAACAAGTCCATTAATGAAGTTCTTGTGGTGTTTGGCATGCGATTATTTGATGCGGTGTGGGGATTGTAAGATGTGCTTGTTGGTTTGCTTTTGGACATTGCTATGTTGGTAAATGGCAATTTTTATGAATTGTTTTTATCTCTCCGCTTTCAGTCAATCTCAAAGAATGTCCTTGACATTAGTCTTGGAAGTGAAGCAGCTGGAATTGTTGGAATTGAACCTGCTGTGCCACCCACACCTACAGTCACAATCCGAGTAAGTCCTTGATTTTGCGTGTAAATAATTTTACCATCATTTTATATGATGACCCCTTGCTTCGCTTACAGGTTCTATTCCCACAGTGTTACTAAATCGCCCACATGTGTCCCCCCCCCATCCCCCATCCCCCCAATCTTAAAGCAGAAGCCTCAGCCGTCGACCACAACGTTCGTCTTAAATCAATTGAATCAACTGCCATCACTTGGAACCATCGTGGTCACAAAGCCGTCAATGGGAACCTCCTCCAGACAGACCATCACAGTAACCAAGGTGGTGCAGACGCCATCATCAGCTCAGCGAAGCTCGTCGTCCTCCACTGCCACCACAGTGTGCAGCGTGGTCCCACCAAATCGGGAGCAGATTAAGCTGAAGGACCTGCTCCGGACCAGCGGGGGGAAGACAAACAGCCTTGGTGAACTTATGAAGCTGAAGCCTCCACCAGATATCGCTCAGCCCGTTGCTACAGCTACAGGCACAAGTATGTCCTTCTATGCATGTGACAGTCATTTCTTATGTAACTCGGCAAGTATTGCTTTCTTTATATTTCTGATTAAATCTGTCAAACAAATATGGGGGTGGAAGCTCACCCAGAAATAGAATCGTGAATGAAACAAATGAATTTATATTGAGAATATGAAAAATAAACTCGTGTTTCCGTTGGTCTATATTAATGTACTTAACTAATAAAGTAGCTGACCACACCTTATTACAATACATTAAATACCACTTTTTAGCCTTGTCAGTGTCCAAGCAACCAAATATGGGCAGCACAATGAAGTTATTACTTGCCCAGTGGACTAGCTTATGAATTTATTGTCTGTCCATATGGAAAAATATGAAAAAGCTGTGTTGTGGAGTATTTTGATGCAGAGAGTAGCCCAATCTCAGCAGCTTGCTGTTTGCATCAAGTTCACTGGGGGATTACAACTGCAATACATTTCTAGTAAAGTTTGTACAGGTCCGTTCAATGTAATTTAAAGTACATGGCACACTTTACATGCCATACTCATGTCAAAAGAAGGAAGGTAGAGCCCCAGTGACTGTTTGATTTGAGTTCAAAACAAATGTTTATAATATACCACTTACTGTATCATGCAAAAATTAAAAATGTATATAAAGGTTTGAATGTTTGTGCACAAATTTGTCACATAGACTGCTGTAGAAATTGTCGATGTTGACGTTGTACTATTTGAGGAAGTCTGTTTGTCATGATGATTTTCTTATTACAATACTGACCGTTCTCTCCCATTTCAGAGATTATTTTGCTCTCCACAAAGTTGATGAATAAACCAGGTACGCGTAGGGTTTTAAATGAAGGTTCACATTAATTGCAGTGTGTGTTCACAGCCGTGGTGGGGATCACTCTCGGTGTATTTGTGTCCGGCCGTGGAAAATATCTAGGCTCCTCTTTTATCCTGTTTCAGCATTGCTGTTCTTTGATTCTTACAGTGGAGGTAAACAATGGTGTGAAGAAGGAGGTGTCGAGCAAAGATGTCGCCAGAATCTGGGCTAATGAGGAAATCAAAATGCGGAGCTTTTCACCTGTAAATGTAAGTTGCAAGTGCTATATATGGCCTCCATATAACTTGGGCTTGTTCCTGGATTAATTTGTAAGTCTTGTTTTAAGAAGTTACCTGGAATGAAGGAGGAGGAGGAGCCAGAGGAGGAAGAGGAGGAGGAATTAGGACATGCAGAGACATATGCTGAGTACATGCCAATGAAATGTACGTAAGAACAGACCATTTAAAAACAAGAAAATACACATGCGGTTGAACACTATACTGCATGCTTACACAGTGGGTTGTGTGTGTGGTACCAGGAGGTTACAGTGTCTTGTTTATCTTTTAGAAAGTGTAACAGTCTAGGTTAGGGCAAATGGCGCACTTGTATAGCGCTTTTATCCAAAGCGCTTTACACTGTGTCTCATTCACTCATTCTTACATGCACTCGCACACCGATGGTAGCAGAGCTGCATGCAAGGTTCTAGCTTGCCATCGGGGGCAACTTAGGGTTCAGTGTCTTGCCCAAGGACACTTCGGCATGTGGAGTCATCCGGGCCGGGATTCAAACCGCCAACCCTACGATTAGTGGACGCTCTACCAACTGAGCCACAGCCGCCCAGGACGCACAGAGTAACCAGATCGGGATTCAATGGAGTTTTACCTTTAAAAATGAGGGAGCCAGGAATAACAACATAAGGTTGTTCAAAACACAATTGTGGTGTATTGTAAAACACAGAATTTTATACATACAACTCTACAAAGAACCGAACCAGGCATAACTTCAAGGTGGAAAGGCCAAAATAATAAACAAAAAGGTTTCTATTGTTAGATAGGTAGATTACCTAGAAAGAAAATAATATAAATTCTTCGCTAATTCCTTGAGCCAAAAACAGAGACAAAAGGACCCTCTCCCAAAAGAAATGGCAACCACACCCATACTGCCAGTGAACCAGGCGAACGTGTATACACTGGTGAAGAGTATGCACAACCAGATACAGGAACAACCAACATCACAGTCCAAACCCCAGCACAGCAGTCAGAATATTGAATTGAATATAGAATATATTTGAATAGGAATATAGAATATATCTTCTTCCTCTTCAGATATAGCCGAGGCGGGAGCAAGGCAGGCTAGAGCAAGGTGGAAACTCTGGGTGGGAGTTCGGACCTGCACACAAAAACAAAACTTCCTATCCCAAAGATAGTGGGTTGCAAACCCACATCCAAGTGTGAACCTAAAAGGTTTCACAACAACCACCCCAAAAAGAAAGAAAACAAAACCGAAAAAAAAGCCCCCCATAACAACCCCTCTATTACATCAAGCTTGTGACAGTGTATCAGCAATCACATTTTGGGCACCCTGCTTTTTGCAATTAACGGTATAACCACCCCATGTCCTACCCATTTACTCATATAGGAGACCACTCCTTTTCCAAATTCACATTTATCCAAGTTTAAAACGAGTGGCATCTGAGTAAAAACTAGCTCTAGTAACTCAAGGTGTTGCTTCCAGGTATCTTGAGTAGACTACCACATCAAGATATGCAGCGTGGTTCGGAACATCCCCTAATACCTGATTCATAAGGCACTGGAAGGCCGCTGGAGCGTTACGAAGACCAAAAGCCATGACCGTATACTGGAAGTTGTCAGGTGTAGCGAAATCATTTATTAAAATTATTTTTTTCACCTCTAGTGAAAATAGGAGAGCGACATCCTGATCCTGTGGTAGAGACCAGTTCGCTTTCAAGTGTCAACCCTCCTAATGTGTGGTACAGACTTTCCGTTCCAGAGGAGACTATCGACAGAGGCTGGCTATCAGCTCTTCAGCTTGAGGCCATTACATATGCTTCTCAGGTTTGTATTCATGATCTCCTGGGTGAAATATTTAATCCAGGGGATGTCTAACTCAAATTCTGTCTGGGCCTCCAAATTAGTCCAAATATAATATTTCAGATTAGATAGTACATTTTACAGTCAGCTTCTTTTATGCAAGACTGTAGGCTATAGAGGTCGACCAATACTGGATTGTACCGATACCTGTAACCAAGTCGTGCGGTACCTGCCGATTAATCAACCGATAGTTGTTAAAATTGACACAGAATGAAACATGAATCTCAGAGTTAAATATTGCTGAACTTTTATTACAAAAAACAGTATTGACTGTATTGGGAATGTACAGTACTTTAAATAAATACATAAACAATATATATCAACTATTAAGTGTTAACAGAAATTAAAAGGTATACATCCAAACTGAACCAAAAAATTAAAGCTCCAGTTAATAAATAAAGCTATCCAAAATTAATAAAAGAACACTTCAAATAACAACAATTTGTCTTGAGTTTTATTTCACCTGTGGAGGCCACTCTCGTACTGTATAATGACAGCGGATCCTTCTCAGCTGCTCCCGCAACGGATGCAACCGGTGTGGATTTATGCCGATAACTCCAACAATCGGTTATCGGTGCTGATTAATCTGGAAAATCTGATCAAGCAGTCAACCTTTGCTAGGATATGCATTCTTCCTCTTGCTTTAATGTATGAATTATACTACAGTCATCAGTTTTTGCTGTAACTACGGAAAAGGCATCCAGTTAACGAATGAAATGGTTGTCTGAATTAGGCCTACTGGTCGACTAGTAAAAAATTAAGTCTTGCCACGCTACAGGTATGCAAACAGTAGGAGATTCTACGGGCTGGTTTGATGATGGTGATTATTATTATTATTATTATTATTTGCTAGTTTGTGGGCTTGAATGAAACGTTTCTGACTGCTGTATTTCGTCTGCATACTTTGACGTAGTTTAATCTGAAGTGTTGCAAATGAGTTTAACATGGTTTATCTTTTATATAGTAAGTTTATAGTTATAGAAATGTTAATGTTTTTATGTCATGAATTTACAGCAACATGAGACCTTCCTTCCAAACGGAGACAGAGCAGCTTACCTGATCGGTGATGGTGCTGGTGTTGGAAAGGGAAGAACTATTGCTGGAATCATATATGAAAACTACCTTCTGGGCAGGAAAAGATCTCTCTGGTAATGACACCTCATTTGTTTTCGCTCTTTGTAAAGGCTACGTTAACATTTAGGCAGAAAATGGATTGTTCATTGTGGGAGTGTTTCTCAACGCTTTTAATTTCTCTATTTACTTTCCAGGTTTAGCGTGTCGAATGACTTGAAGTATGACGCAGAGCGGGACTTGAGAGATATTGGTGCAAAGAACATCCAGGTCCATTCTTTAAACAAGGTACTGAAAGCATTTGACCCGTAACATTGGCGTATGTCCAGATTTAATGTGAAACTAATCTTTTCTTTTTTTTTTGGCCCCAAGTTCAAATATGGAAAAATCTCCTCAAAACATAATGGAAGTGTGAAAAAAGGTGTGATCTTTGCTACATACTCATCCCTGATTGGAGAAAGCCAAACAGGTGGAAAGTATAAGACAAGATTCAAACAGTTACTTCACTGGTGTGGGGATGACTTTGATGGTGTGGTATCCTTTTAGCGCTAATGTGCTTTTCTGCTTTCAAGAAGCAAAAACGCAGCTCTTGATAAATTGTTCAGTGAGGAGGAAGCTTTATTGCCTGTTAATCAGTTATATCACAGAGCCTTTAAATACTGTTTCGCAGCTTCCCTTAACTGGGTCTTTCAGATAATCTTCGATGAATGTCACAAAGCCAAAAATGTTTGCCCAATTGGGTCCTCAAAACCCACAAAGACTGGACTGGCTGTTCTTGAGCTCCAGAACAAACTGCCGAAAGCACGTGTCGTCTATGCCAGCGCTACAGGTTTGTTCCCAAAATAGTCTTCTCAGTATTTAAGCTTAAACGTGGATTTGGTTTCGTTCTCACTTATTGTTTTGTGTAGGAGCCTCTGAGCCTCGGAACATGGCTTACATGAATCGTCTTGGGATCTGGGGAGAAGGAACGCCTTTTAAAGAATTTTCTAATTTTATTCAAGCCGTCGAAAGAAGGTCCGTTCTTTCACACTGGATAATGTGGCTTTCTGAACGTTTGATATCCATCTGCTTTTTAAAATTAATTTATTTTTTATTAATATGCTCCCTTTTGTGTTGGTTTATTTTAGAGGTGTTGGTGCCATGGAAATTGTTGCCATGGATATGAAATTGAGAGGAATGTACATTGCTCGACAGCTGAGCTTCCAGGGTGTGACATTTAAGATTGAAGAAGTCCCTCTAACACACAACTACATCAAAATGTATAACAAGTCAGTCCGTCTGGTATGTGTGCCAACGTATCTGACCTCGGTTCTTCGAAAACAGTGCTCTGATAAATCTTTTTTGCTTTCGATTTCTATTTGAGTGACTTTTTCAATGCCTGTGATATTGTTGCTTTCAGTGGGTGAGTGCACGGGAGAAATTCCAGCAAGCAGCTAACTTGATGGATGCCGAGCAGCGCATGAAAAAATCAATGTGGGGACAGTTCTGGTCTGCACATCAGCGGTTCTTTAAGTATCTGTGCATCGCTTCGAAGGTGCGCCGAGTGGTGCAGCTTGCCCGAGAGGAAGTTAAGAATGGAAAGGTTAGGTTTTCAGTGTTCAAAGTGTTCAAAACCTGTTCAGCCATAATGTTTCTTTTATTAAGGTTACCAAATTGGTGTTTCTTTTTTCTTCAGTGTGTGGTCATTGGCCTGCAGTCAACGGGTGAAGCTCGAACACTTGAGGCCTTGGAGGAAGGTGGAGGAGAGCTCAATGACTTTGTCTCTACCGCAAAGTGAGTCTTTCATCTTTTAAAACGGTCACCCATGCCAGACTCAGAAAGAGGAAGATTTACTTCCTCTTGAAATTTCTACTTGGAAAAATACACCGGGTGGGAAAGTCCCGTGTCTGGGGAATGTTTGTTCTGCATTTTGTTTCAAGCTAGACTGCCTTATGTTGAATTAACCAGCAAATTAAAAAGATTTTAATGGCATCCAGTGGACAGTAGTGCATACGGTCTCACAGAACCACGGTCTCCTGTGGGAAAGGCTTTGAATCCACAGTGACCCTGAAATGTTCAGCATGGAAAATGTTAACCTGTTTTATTTTGTTGCATGTTGGTAGTGGTAGAAGCACTGATTTGCCAGATTTTTTAAATTGATTCTTTTTTAGTTGCATTTGGCTCATCTTGAGCCACCTTTATCCATCAGGATGGTTCAGAAATTTTGTACCATACAGACATGAATGACATGGCACATTCTCATTGTCTGGACATGACCATTCAAGTGTGGATAAACTGTAGCTACGGAACGCTGGATTTGGTCAGTAGTGATGTAGATTGTTTGTTAAAATGTAGGCCGTGATGTTCAGATGTCCTTCAGTGAGTATCAAAAGCCGTAATGTGTGGCTGGAAAAAGGTCCACTGGCATTCTAAGCATCCATCTAAGTGTGCGCGTGTATTTGGCGAAGCAGTTATATAATTAACACTGGCCTGCAGTCCAGTCCGTATTGCTATCATTACGTAGTAGTAATAAACTACTCTAGTGAAATATATTTATGGATCACCTGACATGTTTGCAGGTATGTGTAAACCTGTATATCAGTATAGAATAAAAAATTATTATTAATTTTTTTTTTTTTTAATGCTGCACCTTGATTGTTGATGGCTCTGGCTGTTGATTCAGAAATGCGAAACACATGTACCATTTTGCATGCATCAAAATTTCTCGCTCCCATCTAGCCAGACCTTTTTACGTGTGTGTACATGTATGGTAAAAATATTTGTTTTGGAAAAAAAAGATAAAGCAGCTGTTTTCAAAATCTGAGATTTTGTTATTAAAATTTCATTTTAATAAGTTTTATATTTTATTCTGAAGGGGTGTCCTGCAGTCCCTGGTGGAAAAGCACTTCCCTGCCCCAGACAGACAGAAGCTCTTCAGCTTACTGGGTATTGATTTATCAGCAAAGAAAACACCTTCACCAGCAGAAACCAAGGAGGAACAGAAGGGCAAGAAGAGGAAAGGTACATATCTGAAACCTCACCCACACTCCATCCAATCTAAACATTTCTTTACTTCATTACTCACACCAAATTATAATTTAAGGGTGTCTAATTGGAAACTCATTTGAAACACTTTCACTTTCTGTAGGTGCAGAGGTTAAAAAAGGAGCGAAGAAGTCCCGTAAATCTGGAGGGCTTTCAGGCAGCAGTTCGGATGAGAGCAATTCAGAAGACTCGGACAAAAATGACAGTGATGACAGCTTTAACTCGGTCAGCTCAGAAGACGAAGATGACTTCAACCCCTTCAAGGATGATTCCAGTGAGGATGAAGAGGATGGTAAGCAGTTGGGTGTAGATTTTTGAGAACAGTTTTAATGAGAACCGTGACTGACTACGCTATACTAGAAATATATCATTAAATTTTTTTTCTTGTAGATCCTTGGCTTATCCGTAAAGACTCTAAAAAGAACAAGGAAAAAAAGAACAAGAAGAAGAAAAAGAGCATAGACCCAGATTCCATTCAAAGTGCCTTGTTAGCTTCTGGGCTCGGATCGACCAGACCTGCTTTCACAACACCCATTGTAAAAGCTATGTCCAACAACGCTGTTGTTCCTGGTAGGTTTTTAAAATATTTTTTAAAATGCAACTTGTTTCTGGGGGGGGGGGTTTTCTTTTCTTTTTTTTCTTTCCCCCCTGACTGTTTTAGGTGTGTATGAATGCAAAATCATTTTCAACCCTATATCAACCTTGAAGCACGTTCGTGATTACCACACACAATTTTGACACATTTCCATGTATTCAAAGTTTCTTTACGTGAATCTGGAAATTGAACATTGATCATCTTTATCTTTCTTGCCTTCTGGATGACTTTTTCCAAGTAGGAAAACAAATAAATTAAAACATGTACATCCAAATAAAAATGGAAAGCTCCAAAAGAAACAAACGCTTCAAATAACACAACAAAATTTGTCGGTGATAGTTTTTATTTCGACTCTAGAGGCCGCTCCCGTACTGTATAATGACCGTGGACCTTTCTCAGCTGCTCCAACAAAAGACTCATCTGGAGGAAAAACTCGGTGTGGATTTTTGCAGATAACCGATAGTTCTGCAAGCGGTTGTCAGACTTGCCTGTACTAGGTAGAGAACTTGGCCTAACTTGATTGAAGATATAAAATTAAATATTCCTGGTAAAGAGTTATTGATCATGCCACTTGAGTCGTAGGTGTAATATATGCTGAAGCATTGTTTACACTAAAGTAAGGTCTGGTATCTTGATTACAACATCCAACAGCTTTTTTACAGGTTACATTTTTTTTGTACAACCCTAGTTTGACATGATAGTTTGAGATGTGATTTCCTTGAGGCTTGCATTTGAACTGAGGTCATTTTCTTCCAGCTAAAAGCGAACCTGAAGAAAGTAGCTGTATGACCAGTAATGATGCAGTGGAGGATGCCCAGCAGATGAAGAGAGAGTTGCTTGAGCAGCTAGAGAAACTGGCTGAGGATCTGCCACCTAACACACTGGATGAGCTTATTGATGAATTGGGAGGCCCTGAAAATGTGGCAGAGGTAGGTTTTTATATTGAAGATAAAAAAAAAGTATAATAATAAAAAGATTTCACTTAGATTTTTAAATGTTCAGTGTTTTTGTGAATCTATATTCTTGTATTGGTTCTTTACATAATTTGTATAACCCAATTTAAAAAAAAAAAAATTTTTTTTTAGATGACTGGACGCAAAGGCAGAGTTGTCAGTAATGACGATGGCAGCATCTCGTACGAATCGAGATCAGAACTGGATGTTCCTGTCGAAATCTTGAACCTCACAGAGAAGCAGAGGTTCATGGATGGAGAGAAGGTATGTCAAACTCTATCTCTTTCAGACCGTTCCTAGAATTACGAACTGGGTCTAAAGTCACTTTTCTTTCTAGAACATTGCTATAATCTCCGAGGCGGCCAGCTCCGGTATTTCACTTCAAGCGGACCGTAGAGTGAAGAACCAGAGGAGAAGGGTGCACATGACTTTAGAGCTGCCCTGGAGTGCAGACCGGGCTATTCAGCAGTTCGGTCAGTACTTTTTCAATATGGGTTTTTTTTTTAGAAGAAATAAAATATGAATACAAAAAATACTATACTTTTTATAAAAGTTTATACTTTTAATTGACATGGAGAAGATTAAAACTGTATTCATTTTCATGTTCCTTGCAGGTAGGACACACCGATCTAACCAGGTCACTGCACCGGAGTATGTATTCCTGATATCTGAACTTGCTGGAGAACAAAGATTTGCCTCCATTGTTGCCAAACGACTGGAGAGCTTGGTAGGTGCCACTGCCCACCCCCGATAATTAATTTTTAAATTACAAAGCAGAACAGGTAAACCGATAAAACTGATAACTATCTGTCTGCAATTTCACAGGGCGCTCTCACACACGGAGACCGACGAGCCACAGAGACGAGGGACCTCAGTCGATTCAACTTTGACAACAAAGTAAGACATCGTTTACCTTACAGCATTTAAAATCACAGTTTACCTCGGACTAACCCGTTTCTGGTTTTATAGTATGGCAGAAACGCTCTTGAGATTGTTATGAAGTCCATTGTCAATTTGGATGCTCCCTTGGTCTCTCCACCATCTTATTTCGAAGGGGATTTCTTTAAAGGTAAATATAATTTTATATACTAATAAATAAAGCTTTAAGTAATTAGAAAAGGCAACACCTGAGCAGATGCGCACCAAAGGGTGGAATGAAACTCATGTGGATGTCTGCAGAAATCCGTAATGGTTTAATTGGTGTGGGGCTGATTAATGTGGAGGACAGGTCTGGTGTTCTCTCACTGGATAAGGGTAAGTTTGATTATTTATTAGTTTATTTATTTTTAAAAATCCAACACTGTGTTGTACTGTTAGTTGAAGCTGTTTTATTTTAAAGACTACAACAACATTGGAAAATTCTTAAACCGGATCCTTGGCATGGAGGTCCAGCAGCAGAATGCCCTCTTCCAGTATTTCTCTGACACCCTGAATGCTGTCATTCAGAATGCTAAAAAGAATGGCCGATATGACATGGGCATTCTTGGTAAGACAAAACAGGTTCCAAAAGTTTTTGTTTGTTTACTTATTTATTTTGAGGATGAGTTTCCTTTGGCAATATTCTAAGGCTTTTTTTTTTTTTAATGTCTGAAATGCTCCGTTACAGATTTGGGCTCTGGAGATGAGAAGGTTAAAAAGCTTGACGCAAAAAAGTTCTTGACGCCAGGATACTCCACATCAGGCCATGTTGAAATTTATACAGTAAGTACATACAGATTGCAAATGACATGCAGATTGCAAACTTCCTGTAGTAGCCTCACGTATTCGTGACGTTCAGTAAATCAAAACCGAGCCCTTGTCTGTACGTCTTGCACGTTTGCAGCTTGCCTTGTTAGAAGCTGATGTATATGATCACCTGTATGATGAGAGAATAACAAAAGGATGTTTTGCCCATCAGGTTAGTGTGGAGAGGGGTATGTCATGGGAGGACGCTACCCATATCTGGGCAGAGCAGAGCGGACCAGACGACGGCTTCTACGTGCAGGTGAGCAATTGTATCTCGCTTTGTGGCCATGATATTCTTTCACTAACTCGTCGCTTCCTGATTCTTAAACATGTTCTTGTCTATTGGATTGTTTTGCCGTAATCAGGTACGGAATAACAAGAAAGTAGCTATCATGGTCAAGGAAGTCAACACCAAAAAGAGACTCTTCATGCTGTACAGACCAAATACAGGAAAACAGCTCAAACTGGAGACGTACACAGATATACGGAAGCGATGCAAAAAGGTAATTTCGCTTGCCAATTCATGCATCAAAACATTTGTAAACAGTCTTTGGCTAAAACACAAGACTGGTTGGCATACATTTCATTTGGTTGGGTTTTTTTTTTTTTACATTTTTAAAATAGGTTCTTTCAGATGAGGCTAAGCAATGCTGGGTTGATCAGTACAAATCTTCAGCAGACGTTTGCTCTCATGCTTATTGGTGAGTGTCCTTTTTTTTACACTCTGGAGAGGTGGTTGTTGTAGTAATAAGTGTATTAATGATCTGTTTCTTGCACAGGCGTGGGAACTGTAAGAAGGCATCAGTGGGGCTGCAGTGTGAAATAGGGCTGCGTTGCCGGACATACTACGTCCTGTGCGGCTCTGTCCTCAGTGTGTGGACCAAAGTAGAGGGTGTCTTAGCCTCTGTAAGCGGAAGCAACATGAAGATGCAGATTGTCCGTTTGAGAACCGAGGACGGACAACGAATAGTAGGTGAGTAAGCTTGGACATTTTTGAATCCGGACCTCCTTGCGTATCCAGTGAGTAAATGTTGACTTTTTTTTGTTTTTTGCCACCCAGGCCTGATCATTCCAGCAAACTGTGTGGCTCCCCTCACAAACATCCTGTCCTCTTCAGACCAATCGCAGCAGCTGGCTGTGCAGCAGCAGCAGATGTGGCAGCAGCTGCACCCACAGAGTCTCAGCCACTCGTTCAACACATAGCAAAAGCCAGTGGGCCAATAGCAGACACGGGATCCCAGCACTGCATTACGAGCCTTCCTGCCTCCATGCTATGAGGAAGCCTGCCCTTGTGTGGATAGAGGCTCGCTGGACAACTGACTCAAAAGCTGTAAAGCCTTCCATGTTGACGAGGACGTAGTGTGAGGATGGGTGGGGAGAATTTTGTTCAGGCTGCTTGCTTTAAAAAAAAAAAAAAATCCGTCTCTGCCGGTGTTCAACCCCTTATTCGTTAAAGCTGCAGAGTCACCTGTATTTGTTTTACACAGGTCAGTGCTCAGGGGTTCAACATCACATCAGTTCTCTTCCAGGCCTCAAAACAAAAAGCATGCGTTGCCCTGGGTTTGGACCCCATACTACTCGGCCATTGCCTGACTCTCTGTTCCATCATTTTTGCACTGAAATAAACAGTTTGGCCAAAGATTAAATGTACACTTTTCCCTCCTTATCATAATTGTAATCGATCCGCTAAGTTTGTTGACCAGTTTTTGCTTTAGTTTTGCACTGACTGAGCTTAATCTAGGTAATCTATGGAAATATGGGACCTCGAGAAAAGGATTTAAATGATTAAGGCATTAAATTTCTAGCTCCAGTGCAAAACCAGCTAACCACCTTAGCTGATAAGTTACATTTGATGGAAAAACAAATGTGTATGCATTTAAAAAAAATTTTTTTTGGCCAAACTATTTCTTTAATACTTTAAGAATATCCCAGTGTGCACTAATAATCTATACTTTTTCTTTGAGGCTCCAGCATAACGAAGTCCTAAGGATACTTTATTTCCACGGATGTTTTAGTTCAGAACAGGATGTAGTTCTACAAATTCAGTGATTCCTTGGTAAGCTTGTTGCTGCAGTACACACAACTATTTTTGTCAAGTTGGAGGAGATGCGTTTTTAAAAGAACACAATTACACAATGATCTGCGTTCCTGCTCTGTAACCCCCCCCCCCCCCCCCCCCCGACATTCTGTAGCATGCATTATGCTACCAACTTCAAAACTTCTGTGAAGAGATTTGTTGAATGTCATGGTGCAAATGTGGTGGAATAACTCCGTAAAGATCAAACAAGATCTCGATCAAGTGATGCTGTCCTAGAGAACGTGCTGGCTCTTCACTGGGTAATCCATTTTATTAAAATTATCGACATCGATATCTACCCCTAAAGACTTGTCTGGGCTCATCAGGAACTGACTCAGCATGGTTGAATGGATAACTAGCTTTTTTTTGTCTATTTATCAAGTAAGTCCATGTCTGAGAGGGTCAGTTTAATTTTTCTCCTTCACTCTGATTTTGTATATTTAAGAATATGGTTGTTGATCGAACATTTGTTATAAACTGGAACCTGCTCAGTGGAAAGCCACATCAATGTTGGCCAGCGTTTTAATTCGTACATTTCCTGCTTTTAGTATTTGTTGTCACATGGAACATGTAATATACTAGGGTGGAAGGACTATAAGGCTTTTTCTCCCCACCTCATAATTCAGTGTAAATGTTCACCAGGTGCAAAATGCTAGGTTTCTCCAATATTTTGTGTATAACTGCATATCTGAAGTTATGTTCTGTTTCCAGTGTAGATGTTGGCACATTTTAGGGACAATGTCATTTCAGCCTTGCACGAGTTGCACTACTGATGGATCACTTGTACATGCATACAAAACAACCTTATGAACATCAAGCTGAGTGCAAGATCTCTACCTCTTGCATATGACCAATAAATCTTGTGGTTTAACCTTGAGCTGACTTTGTTTGTTTGTTTATGTATAAAAACTGAAGTGGAATTGATTTGTGAATGAATTTGAAGTAAAATCCCTATAATGTGGGGATAATGTTGTGTCTCAAGCCGGTTTTGATGACCCTTTGCTAGTATTGGTTTTATTGTATAATACTTGGTTGTGGTGTGCTTTGCATGTGGGGGATGTGATCAGTGACCTACAAACTCGATTCTCTCACATATATATATATATATATATATATGTGTGTGTGTGTATATATATATATATATTATATATATCTCTGAAAACAAACCGTGGCTGAAATTTTTGCTTAAATAAGGAACAATGAATACTTTTAATGTATGGCTGTGTAAACGCCCCGTGTAAGTCTATATTCAGGTATAACAGGACGAAAAGATGACCGAGCTCAGTAAAGTCGGATTTCTTCTTCGAAGAAGAATGGATACAATATTAAAAAAAAAAAAACCACAATGTCAATAATGTACTAAAACAATCTGACTCGATCCTCGTGTTAAAAGCTGAAGGAGTTTCTCTTCAGACTGATTTCTGATTAAAACAAAATTGGACTGATAAAACTTTACAAATAATTTCTCAGAGTAAAACAACTTAACGGGTCAAAAACACAACACCTTGTGTGCTTTTTTTGTTTTGGGAGAAAAATGGTGTAATAAAGCAAAATATATTTTCTAAGTTTTTCCACTTGGTCTATTTAGTCGTGTTACTTTTGTGTTGTTTTGTTAGCATGGAGCTAACTCACATCCTTCTCAAAGACGCGTTCAAAAAGCAACACTAAAAGTTCAAGATTGGCCCAGATTTCAATCTTCTAAAAATGTCTATCTTTGATGTAAAAAGTTTTAGGATGTAGTGGAGAGGTTCCCGCTCCATCCAGACTGCTTTCACATGTGTGCTATTTCGGTGGAAGTGAATAGTTGTGTGGGATTCTAATGATGGATTGCATTGTGGGTGTCAATATAAGTGACGGCCATATTTGCCGGTGCTGCTCTCTCTGCTGTAAACAAAAAGTGACTGTGAGACGGACGCTTCGCTGAATTTAGGGACATTTTTATTTCTGTAATTTATGATGTCTTTAGGAATGTCTTACAAACCTAACCCCCACCAGCACATTCCGGGAACTTCTGCGAACCAAGGTGAGCGAAAAAATAGGCGAAAATGTCGCGTCTTCGCTTCGGTATGTCGAGTGTAAAAATTTGGCGTTACAAAGGATACCTGGGGAAAAAGCGTGTCTGTAGTTTTTTGTCCAGTCAGATAGCTAAAGGGTCAGATCCTGAGAGCTAGGCTAATTCACATCCGCCATTATTACCACTGAAAAAAGAGGCATCCCCGGTTAGGATTGTGGAAAATGCTAGTGTCTGGCGGTTCTATCGCTCCTTCTTGGCGTGTCCATGTCATTAGATGGCCGATCGGGTTTCGGTGAAGGCCGCTACGTTGTAATAAAAAGGTATCCTTTTAGCTGCTAAGATCAGCGCCGTTCCGTTTCCTCCATGATAGTCTCTCCAGGGCGCTTGATTGATCGCATTCAGACGCGCTTATAGAAAGGAAATAAAACAACCGTCTCTTTGGGGACATCTAGAGTTCATCCGCGGTACTGCAGGGCAGGGATTTCTTCCACACAATACTATACACTACACTATTACTAAACTAATGGTTTAGATATTATGATAAATTGTGCTTATGGTTGATTGTGATTTAAATATGGTATAACTATGGTACGATCCTGAGTTTGAGTTAACGTCTGTGTGGTGGTTCTGTGTGTGTTTTTTCCCAGTCTCCAAAAATGCTGAAATGCCCATATGTGTGAATGTGTGTGTGTGTGTGTGTGTATGTGTGTGGGGAGCCAACTGTTCCTGGGATCCCCTGTGACCCTGACCAGGATAGAGTGCTTACTCAAAACCAATACTGAATGAATACTATTACTACTACTACTACTACTACTACTACTAATATTGGGCGGCTGTGGCTCAGTCGGTAGAGTGGGTTGTCCACTAATCCACTAATCGTGGGGTTGGTGGTTCGAATCCCGGCCCGGGTGATCCCATGCCGAAGTGTCCTTGGGCAAGACACTGAACCCTAAGTTGCCCCCGATGGCAAGCTAGCACCTTGCATGGAAGCTCTGCTACCATTGGTGTGTGAGTGTGCACTTGGAAGTCGCTTTGGATAAAAGCGTCTGCTAAATGAATAAATGTAAATGTAAAATGTACTACTACTACTACTAAGAATTATAATTGCTATAATAATTTGTTCATCTTCAGTAAGGACTTTTTCCTGGTCTGGAGCCTATCTCAGGGAACACTGGGCACAAGGTGAAAATGTTGCAATGTAATGCATGTTTCTGGGAAAAGGGAGGAAACTGGAGAACCCAGAGAAAACCCACATGGACACTGGGAGAGCATGCAGAACTCCACACGGACAGTAACCGGAGCTTAGAATAGAACCATGGATCCTGGGTGCTGTGATGTGGCAATGATACTCACTCTGCCTAATAATAATAATAATAATAATAATAATAATTGGGGGTTTGAAACAAGCCTCTGTCATGCGTGTGTGGAGTTTGCATGTTTTCCCCATTCTTTGCGGGCTTCCTCTTTGTCCTCCAGTTTCTTCCCCCTCAGTCCAATGACGTGTGTTGAAGGTTGATTGTGCGTTGAAAATGTGTGTGTGTGTGTGTGTGTGCCCGATTGTGCCCTGCGATGGGTTGGCACCCTGCCCAGGGTGTCCCCCTGCCTTGTTCCCCCAGTGATAGGCTCCACGCTCCCTGTGACTCTGTGTAGGATAAGTGGTACAGAAAATGGATGGATGATGATGTTGTGTTTTGTCCATTTTAGCAGGAAACATCCCCTCTCCCTCTTCCAGCATCTCCACAGTTCAGTCATACAAGCCGATTATAAATGACTTTGGACTGCCGTCATTTGGATTTTCGCAGGTAAGTTAGAACTCGGATAAGAAAACATCCCTCGTTTTTGTTTGCAGTGAACAGTATTCTAACGATTTCCCTCATGTACAGGGGCCGAATGGAACTCAAGCTCCACAAAGCAAATATGCCGAACTTCTCGCAATCATCGAAGAGCTTGGGAAAGAAATAAGGCCAACGTACGCCGGAAGTAAAAGTGCCATGGAGCGACTCAAAAGAGGTATTTTTATCATCCGTTACAAAAATGTCATGCACATTGCTTTATAGATATATTTTATTGTCTGATAAAATAAACATGACACTTGTTTTGTGTATCAAAGGTATAATTCACGCAAGAGGTCTTGTCCGGGAGTGTCTGGCAGAGACGGAAAGAAATGCACGATCTTAGCCTCTGAAGCCTGTGTCTGGTCTAAGGGCAGAAGATTTCTTCTACTACTTTTACAGAAGGGTGCTGCATGGCTTTTTTTTCCCCCCATAACAGAGGGATGAAACAATCAAAAATTTATTCATTAAGTAGTGTAGTTAAAGCATGGGATGGAGGTGTTGCAATGTTCCTTGTGATGAATGCAACAAGAGAGATTGGATTTGAGTGTTGCCATTTGGGATTTTTTTCTCTTATAACTCCTATTATATATATATATTTTTTTTTTCCAACATAAGAACAAGCAAGCTTATCTGCATGCAATGAGGAGATGGACCAGAGTTTGAACGTGCATGGCTTTTACAGGTTTACAGTAGGGAGGTCCTCTTAAATTTGATCAAGTGTAAGGAGTTAGGTTTTCTTTAAATTGGGAGACGGTGAGGACAGTTATAGTAATGGTATTGTTTTAGGTTTTTTTAATTTATTACCTTGTGTAATAAAATGTATTTTCATGTACAAAAAGGTCACTTTTTGAAATTTTGTATAAAGGTCAATAAACATGACATTTGTTGTCTATAAGGTTTACTGAGGTTATTGGTGCACTGTCAGAGGACTGATGTGGATGTTGAGGATATTAAATATGAAATATATTAGAGAAGGGGGCAATAATGGACGTGGCAGTGTGCAGAGAATATATCCATCTTCTATACCACGGGGGAACCTGGAGCCTATCCCAGGGAGCATGGGGCACAAGGCGGGGTACACCCTGGACAGGGTGTTAATCCATCGCTGGTCACAATCAAGTACACATTCACCCACCCATTCATAAACTACGGACACTTTTGACATGCCCATCAGCCTACCATGCATGACTTTGGATTGGGGGAGGAATCCGGAGTACCCAGAGGAAACCCCCGCAACATGGGGAGAACATGCAAACTCCACACACACAGGGCTGGAATCAACACCCCAAATCCTGAAGGTGTGAGGTTACTAACCACTAAGCCACCCTGCACCCCATTAAATAAATAATATAAAATAAGAAAAATAAAATTATATTAAATTATTTGATTAAAAATAAGATGTCTAAGACTTTTGCAAAGTTGCACACACACACACACATATATATGTATGATTATAATTTTATTATATATACAGTTTATTTAATATTTAACATGTATTATTTTGCATTAATTGGTTTTTTTTTTTTTTTCATTTTATTTTATTTATTAAAAAATAAAATCCCCCCCAAGACAGGCTTCACATAAAGACCTCCAATCAGAGCTACTGTTGTGTTGTTGAACATGCTGAATTTGGGGCTTTTTCACCAATCACAGAGCGACAAAGGAAATCGAATTTCTCTCCTGGCCAATCAAATCGCCTCTTTCGGAGCCCTTTCAGCGAATGGCGTCCCGCGGCGCATTGTGCCGTTAGTGGGCGGAGATTGAGCGCTGCGCTGCGGGGGAAAGAGGCGCAAACCGATACGTCAACATGGGAGAAGCGACGATACGAGTTCACAAGTGAGTGTTGTTAATTTCATATTTACAGCATGGCACACCGCCATCATCCGCTGCGTTTACTCCGAGCTGCTCCTGGAAATGTTGCTGTAGCTGCAAAGCTGATGTGTGTCGCATATTAGTCTCTGTGGCTAGCTAGCGTCAGCCAGCAGGAAGTGTATTTGCTAGTTAGTGAGTGAGCTAGCCAGCTAGCTTTGGGCCGAATCCCAAATTTCTTTCAATTTCCTTTGTAATCGCACTTCATAGGGATGAAACAAGACGTCACGACCTTGTGTAGTGTCCCCTATATCGCCAGTAGGGTGTCATTTGGGATTCAGCCTTGGGTGCTTTGCTTTTAATGCCCCTGTTTAAGTTAATATGAATCAGTAGATATTAAGTTAATATGAATCAGTAGATACTTCTGTTCGAGAAGTTATGTAGCTTTTTTAATTAATAATACTTGACTAGTTAATTCGCTTGCTTGGAAATGAATGTAAACGATTGCTTTCAATGGACAAACTTAATGTTCCTTCAGTCTGCTATTAAGAGCATCAACAATGTTAATATCTAAATATATTCTGTATGTACTTAGAGCTTTGGATATGGTCTTAAAGGAGGAACTCCACCGTGAAACACATGAAATATGTTTATGTTGGACTATTCGCTGTGTGTTTAGTGATTGTGGTGGTAATTTGTAGGTTGGTCCCGCGCTGACGTCACAAGGAGGCATTTACTAGAGCAGTTACAATATGGCGCTGAACGTCCCCATGACATCAGAATGGACGTTTTGGAATATATAAGCCTTAAGGATATCTATAAGCAAGTGTGCTACAAAACAATGAGGGAAATTTGGTTTTAGAAGACATTCAAAATGTAGTCTCTCTCTCTCTCTCTCTCTCTCTCTCTACCACAAGTACAAATCAACGATTCTGATGACATCATTCTGCACTTCAGCTTCTGATCAGATTTTCTGTCCAATCAAATGCTCTCTGGAATCTGAAGTGTCTCGCGCCCAACGTTATTAAAAAATCATCCTGCCGAAGTCCAGTGAGAGTTATGGTGCGTTTCGGTTTTCCAAATTTTAGAAGGAAATGGCTTGAATTCATTCCCTGTATTGCTTGATCTAGAGTCCATGGTACTAAAGGCTCTGGTATACTTCGTTTTTTTTAAACGTACACTGGCAACGGTCATATAATCGCATAGCCATTCATAGTATACTCCATTTGAAGTGTACACAGGCGCTCGACACATGCGCATTAGGACAACTTAAACTACGCCTCCTGGCCTACAGGAGTCAGTACAGAGCAGTAAAGCAGATCTGTTATGATGGATGACAACGTAGAAGAATTACAACAACACGAAGAACAATTCTTGGCCAATCTCTCGCTACAATTAGCACACATACAAATCCTTATACTCTTTAAGACTAGAATTATACCTATGTGGATACTTTCTAACCTGCACTTGTTTCCGTCTGTTCTGTTTTTTCTTCGACTACGTTGAGAATCAACGGCCCTGGGTCACTCTCGCCACCTTGTGGAACAGCTAAATATTTCAAAAGAATTAAATGGGCATCTGTGACCTGTTAGAAAAATGTGGCGGTGCACATACAGTATTCGCGTACTCTGCTGATGACAAAAATACGCTGTTCCTAGCGTACTGTGTGCTGTTCCTAGCGTATGTGTAAAAAGTGAAGCATACTCTGGGCTTAACTGTCAAGTATGGCTTAGTTGTACTAGGAGGTAAGCGAAATGCTATTTAAAAAGGGGGAGGAGCCATTCAATGTTCTGCCATTTGTGTATCAGTGGAAATTACCTCAACACATCGAATAATGCGACATATTTTGAGGTGTTTCACAGGAAATTTTAATAGGAGAAAACATTCAAACTGTCTCAAACATAAGAGATAACTGCCAGGTTTTGGTCTTGAGTCCTAAAAAGAAAAAAGGCTCCTAAAAAGAAAATAATAAAAAGAGATTCACCATTCACTCACCATTTTCCTTTAGTGTTCCACGTCATAGTAATGTGAAGAACGCAACGCGGCTGTACGATGCATGTGATTGTGCTGAGTTACGGCAGAGAAATGACTCTTTAGTTGATGATCTACGAGATGACGAGCACAATGACGGTGTTATTAGCATGAAAGTTGCAGCTTTGGAGCCTGATCCGATTTTTGACTTCTTATAGAAACCGAGCGTGCTCTCTGTGAGGTCATGTCGCCAAATTATTGTGGTAAGCTTTATGTCCTGTCTTAATGAAAGAGCAGTGTTGGTTTGGAAAAATTGGACGAAATTGGAAACTATGCCAAATGTAATTCAGTACTGCTGATTTTTGCTCATCCTGTTCAAATTCTGCCCGACACAGTTCCCTTCTAACGTGGCCTAATGTCATTTTACTGCTAAAGTTGCTTTTTTTTGTGTTGTCCAACAGGTCTTGCGTGCACTCGTCTAGCCAGGCTGCTTAAGCATGTCCACAGATGACAGCATCTCAGAGGACGTGTCTAGCTCCGTGGCACTGAGCCACGATCCCACGAGCCCCAATGGAGGGAAGGAGAGCGAGGCTTCCGTGGTCTCCTCCGCGGACACAGCCAGTGGCCTGGCTCTTCCTGAGGAGACAGCTGTGATAACTCGACCCTCCAGCACACCAGCATGCACCATTTCCAGCAGAATAAGGTTTGTGGTGTTTTCATTCCCAGGTTATGATGAGAAATGAGGGATCTTCATGCACATCTTCAGAGAGATCAGTGGTGCTTGTTCTAGGTGTGTGTGTGTGAGAGAGATGTTTGTTTAGTATTTTCTGTCCAATGCCCACAAGTGCACTGGCCAACAAATTAACCACAACACAAAACAAAATCATACACCGATTAAATACTCTGTAGAATATACAGTATCTCACAAAGTGAGTACACCCCTCATATTTTTATAAATGTTTGATGATATCTTTTCATGTGACAACACTGAAGAAATGACACTTTGCTACAATGTAAAGTAGTGAGTGTACAGCTTGAAATTTAACACACCTGCTCCCCATTCACACCTGAGACCATGTAAGTCACATGACACCGGGGAGGGAAAATGGCTAATTGTGTCCAATTTGGACATTTTCACTTAGAGGTGTACTCACTTTTGTTGCCAGCTGTTTAGACATTAATGTCTGTGTGTTGAGTTATTTTGAGGCGACAGTAAATTTACACTGTTACACAAGCTGTACACTCACTACTTTACATTGTAGCAAAGAGTCATTTCTCCAGTGTTGTCACATGAAAAGATATCATCAAATATTTACACAAATGTGAGGGGTGTACTCACTTTTGTGAGATACTGTATATGTCCCTCCCCCGGGGGGACGGGACTGCTCTACAGTAGCAGCTTGTTAGCTGCGCACACAGCTCATGATGACGATCCTGTGGTCCATCAACATCGGCACCGCCGACAGTTAACCTTGACTCAAACAAGTACCACATAAATCCACAAACACAACATATCCAGGATATCATCCCCGATTAAGGACTTATAGAATTTTGTTCTGGGTTTTCAGATTTTTTGTTTTAGGATTCAAATTTTTTTTGTATTATAGTATTTTGTTTTGTTTTGTGTTTTCATTTGTTTGGTGTTAGTATTTTGCTTTTTGTCTGTGTTTGGGATTTAGTTTTTTTTGGAATTTAGGTTTTTCTTTTCTTTTTGGATTTTGTCTTCTGGTCATTTTGTTTTGTATTTTCAGATTTAGTGTTAAATAAATCTGTTGGATAATTTTGCTTTGAGGTTTAGGATTATGTTTGGATCTGGACTTTTGTTTAGTGTCTGGGATGTTGTTTTCTTTCTGGGATGTTGTTTTCTGTCTGGGATGTTGTTTGGTGTCTGATGTTTGGTGTCTGGGATGTTGTTTCTGTCTGATGTTTTTTGTCTGCGATGTTGTATGGTGTCTGGGATGTTGTATGGTGTCTGGGATGTTGTATGGTGTCTGGGATGTTGTTTGGTGTCTGATGTTTTCTGTCTGGGATGTTTTCTGTCTGGGATGTTGTTTGGTGTCTGATGTTTTTTGTCTGAGATGTTGTATGGTGTCTGGGATTTTGTTTGCTGTCTGGGTTGTTGTTTGGTGTCTGGGATGTTGTTTGGTGTCTGTTGTTTGGTGTCTGGGATGTTGTTTGGTGTCTGGGATGTTGTTTGCTGTCTGGGATATTGTTTGGGGGATGTTCTTTGCTATCTGGGATGTTGTTTGGGGGATGTTGTTTGGTGTCTGGGATGTTGTTTACTGTCTGATGTTTTCTGTCTAGGATTTTGTTTGGTGTCTGCTATGTTGTTTGCTGTCTGGGATGTTGTTTGCTGCCTGGGATGTTGTTTGCTGCCTGGGATGTGGCTGGGATGTTGTTTGGTGCCTGGGATGTGCCTGGGATGTGCCTGGGATGTTGTTTGGTGCCTGGGATGTTGTTTGTTGTCTGGGATGTTGCTTGGTGTCTGGGATGTTGCTTGGTGTCTGGGATGTTGCTTGGTGTCTGGGATGTTGCTTGCTGTCTGATGTTTTTTGTCTGGGATGTTGTTTGGTGTCTGGCATTTTGTTTCTGTCTGATGTTTTTTGTCTGGGATGTTGTTTGGTGTCTGGGATGTTGTTTGGTGTCTGGCATTTTGTTTCTGTCTGATGTTTGGTGTCTGGGATGTTGTATGGTGTCTGGGATTTTGTTTGCTGTCTTGGATGTTGTTTGGTGTCTGATGTTTTCTGCCTGGGATGTTGTTTGCTGCCTGGGATGTTGTTTGCTGCCTGGGATGTTGTTTGCTGCCTGGGATGTTGCTGGGATGTTGTTTGGTGCCTGGGATGTTGTTTGGTGTCTGGGATGTTGTTTGCTGTCTGGGATGTTTGCTGTCTGGGATGTTGTTTGCTGTCTGGGATGTTGTTTGGTGCCTGGGATGTTGTTTGGTGTCTGGGATGTTGCTGGGATGTTGCTGGGATGTTGTTTGGTGCCTGGGATGTTGTTTGGTGTCTGATGTTTTCTGTCTGGGATGTTGTTTGGTGCCTGGGATGTTGTTTGGTGTCTGGGATGTTGTTTGGTGTCTGGCATTTTGTTTCTGTCTGATGTTTTTTGTCTGCGATGTTGTATGGTGTCTGGGATGTTGTATGGTGCCTGGGATGTTGTTTGGTGTCTGATGTTTTCTGACTGGGATGTTGTTTTCTGTCTGGGATGTTGTATAGTGCCTGGGATGTTGTTTGGTGCCTGGGATGTTGTTTGCTGTCTGGGATGTTGTTTGGTGTCTGTTGTTTGGTGTTTGGTGTCTGTTGTTTGGTGTCTGGGATGTTGTTTGGTGTCTGGGATGTTGTTTGGGGGATGTTGTTTGGGGGATGTTGTTTGGTGTCTGGGATTTGTTTGGTGTCTGCTATGTTGTTTGCTGTCTGGGATGTTGTTTGCTGTCTGGGATGTTGTTTGGTGTCCGGGATGTTGTTTGGTGTCCGGGATGTTGCTTGGTGTCCGGGATGTTGCTTGGTGTCTGGGATGTTGCTTGCTGTCTGATGTTTTTTGTCTGGGATGTTGTTTGGTGTCTGGCATTTTGTTTCTGTCTGATGTTTTTTGTCTGGGATGTTGTTTGGGGGATGTTGTTTGGTGTCTGGGATGTTGTTTCTGTCTGGGATGTTGTTTGGTGTCTGGGATGTTGTTTACTGTCTGGGATGTTGTTTGGTGTCTGATGTTTTCTGTCTGGGATGTTGTTTGCTGTCTGGGATGTTGTTTGCTGTCTGGGATGTTGTTTGCTGTCTGGGATGTTGTTTGGTGTCCGGGATGTTGTTTGGTGTCCGGGATGTTGCTTGGTGTCCGGGATGTTGCTTGGTGTCTGGGATGTTGCTTGCTGTCTGATGTTTTTTGTCTGGGATGTTGTTTGGTGTCTGGGATGTTGTTTGCTGTCTGGGATGTTGGTTGCTGTCTGGGATGTTGGTTGCTGTCTAGGATGTTGTTTGGTGTCTGATGTTTGCTGTCTGGGATGTTGTTTGGTGTCTGGGATGTTGTTTGGTGTCTGGGATGTTGTTTGCTGTCTGGATGTTTTCTGTCTGGGATGTTGTTTGCTGTCTGGGATGTTGTTTGCTGTCTGGGATGTTGTTTGGTGTCTGGGATGTTGTTTGCTGTCTGATGTTTGCTGTCTGGGATGTTGTTTGCTGTCTGGGATTTTGTTTCTGTCTGAT
>JAFFST010049464.1:0-16128 GCA_022414735.1 Noturus placidus
ATGTAAAGATGGTATTTCCTGTAACCAAAATTAAAGCACGGGGGATATCAAAGGGAGGATGGTGGGATGGATGGATGGTGGATGGATGGATGGTGGGATGGATGGATGGTGGGATGGATGGATGTTTGGGTGGATGGTGGGATGGATGGATGGGTGGGTGTGTGGATGGATGGATGGATGGGTGGATGGATGGTGGGATGGATGGTGGGATGGGTGGGTGGATGGATGGATGGATGGTGGGATGG
Source organism: Noturus placidus (assembly GCA_022414735.1). NCBI lineage: Eukaryota > Metazoa > Chordata > Actinopteri > Siluriformes > Ictaluridae > Noturus > Noturus placidus. The sequence continues at coordinate 246 of JAFFST010049464.1, forward strand.
ATGGATGGATGGATGGGTGGGTGGATGGATGGTGGGATGGGTGGGTGGATGGATGGATGGTGGGATGGAGGGATGGATGGATGGATGGATGGATGGATGGGTGGGTGGATGGATGGTGGGATGGATGGATGGATGGATGGATGGGTGGGTGGATGGATGGTGGGATGGATGGTGGGATGGGTGGGTGGATGGATGGATGGATGGTGGGATGGATGGATGGATGGATGGATGGTGGGATGGGTGGGTGGATGGATGGATGGTAGGATGGATGGATGGGTGGATGGATGGATGGATGGATGGATGGGTGGGTGGGTGGATGGATGACCAATCCATACATGGGCGTAACAACGCATTCTTTGGGGGGCAGGATACCAATCCCTCCCAATATACAGTACCGAATATTTTCTATATGTCCCGCTTTAATAAACCCTACCAACAGATCTGTCTTTTCTTTTTTTTTTTTATTTATAATTTTTATTGATTCTTATACACTTTTCAGAGTACAACAATATATATCAATACTGAATCAATATTTTTTAACCCAATAACAGCCCCTCCCACCCCGCCCAGGAATGTTTACATAAGATTCATTTATTTATGATTCATGTACATGTGATTCAATTACATATGTTTCGTATTATTTTCATAAATCCATACAGAATATATATTTTTAAAAAATCTGTCTTTTCTTCATCTATTCTATTTATTTATATCCATTCCTTTATAATATATTTCCATTTGTTACAGAAAATAGGTGTGTGAAACCCCACACATTCCCCCACCCCACCCCACCCTGCCCTCCAATTGTACACTTGGTTGCGCCCATACTCAACGCAAGTTCGTCGATATATTTTAGCGGATCGGTCTGTAAGAAATGTAGACATTAGCCACGCATAGAAAAGTGCAGCAGAACATCCGTCCATCTTCTATACCGCTTACTCCTTTTCAGGGTCACGGGGAAACCTGGAGCCTATCCCAGGTAGCATCGGGCACAAGGCGGGGTACACCCTGGACAGAGTGCCAATACATCGCAGGGCACACAAACACATACACACATTCACACACCCGTTCATATTTTATACACGCCAATCAGCCTATTATGCATGTCTTTGGACTGCGGAGGAGACCGGAGTACCCGGAGGAAACCCCTGCAGCACGGGGAGAACATGCAAACTCCACACACACGGGGTCACGGTGGGAATCAAACCCCCGACCCTGGAGGTGTGAGGCGAACGTGTTAACTACAACTAACCACTAAGCCACCGTGCTCCCTCAGCAGAACATACGAGCTTTTTTTTCAGACAGTAAGTAACTAGATCCCTAAATAGTAGGTGACCTTAGTTTAGTATAGAAGGCATCATACCACGGCTTGGTTGGTTCTTAACGTCAATTAACTTTTGATATTTGCACACCCACGAAGTAGGCTAGGCTAACGCCAGTTCCGGTTTTGACCATTAACGGTACATTCACTTGCAGATCCTCCTGCTGAGTTCGTTGTGAACCCTCATGTTGTGACAGACTGTTGTAAATGCGAATTTTCATTCCTTTACACTACGTTTGGGCTAAGGACGACTAAGTGGACCCCCCAATGTCCATACCATGGTTACGCCCTTGAATCCATATATAAAACATTGTTATGAGCTTTTGTCAGACCTTATGTCTATGGAAGACGGCAGTTTTGTGCTGTCCACACAGCATGCTCCACTGCCCTGGGAATTATGATGGGGGAAAGTTAGCTAGTGGTTGGAATTTTTCAGACAAAACATGTTTCCATCATTACATCATCAGTGTTCATATGTATGACCTTAACGAGCTAGCTTCACTGGTCTATGATTACAATATGAAAACCCACCTGAGTGTTGACAAACTGTCCATATGCACGCAGGAATCGTGACGAGATGTCCGCTCGAGCTGAAGATGAAGAGGGCGCGTGAGGAAGACTTCTGGCATGGAAAGATCAAGTACAAGAAAGATCACGATGAGGATTATGAGGAAGAGATCGAAAATCCAGCAGACGTGGAGAAAAAGATTAGAGAAGGTAGTGCGCCACTTCAAACCCTTTTTTTTTCCACTCATGCTAGCGAGATCACTCTGTTTGGACGTATTCTCGAATGCTAGCTAGCTTTGTTTGGGCTTATTCTTTAACATTACTGTCTCCAACAGTTTGCGTGTGTTCTTTAATGTTAGCTAAGTACTTTTACTTAGCCATGCACTTTAATTTACCTAGATATTTAACCGTTACTGGCTTATGTGCATGCCCTTTTTAGCTCAGGACCATATGGCTGGGGTTGGCGTGGGCATCAGTGACGAGCTCATCAGCTTGGAAATAACGTCAGCTGATGTTCCTGACCTCACACTTATCGATCTGCCTGGTATTGCCCGTGTGGCAGTCAAAGGCCAACCGGAGAACATCGGAGAACAGGTAAAGCATATATATATATATATATATATATATATATATACAGTGGTGTGAAAAAGTGTTTGCCCCCTTCCTCATTTCCTGTTCCTTTGCATGTTTGTCACACTTAAGTGTTTCGGAACATCAAACCAATTTAAACAATAGTCAAGGACAACACAAGTAAACACAAAATGCAATTTGTAAATGAAGGTGTTTATTATTAAAGGTGAAAAAAAATCGAAACCATCATGGCCCTGTGTGAAAAAGTGATTATATATATATATTGGCACCAACAAGTAAACTCACGGAGTTGAATTGTGCCGTGGGTGGTGCTGATAACATCATGTATGCCCAGAGTTCCTTTCAGTGGTGGAAGATCATTATCACTCGAGCTCCTCTACATAGAACAGCTTTATGTTTCAGAGGATTTTAGCATTGGATTTAGCATTTTAGCAGGATCAATGCCCTTAGCCACTATAGAATTGACTGATCTCTTGATAGTTGCTCCGTCCCCATCAGCAGGGCCCTTCCCATGGCCTGCCTCCAGAGAAAACTGCTGTAAAACCCACCAGAAATGGAAATGTTGACAGAAGGTTTTCTTTCCTCAATACTGCGTTGTTGGCGCATCACTAATGAAGCGCAGGTTTTGCACACGTGCAATCCTGAAGAAAAGCTTTTAGGTATGGGTAATCCTGTTAAGAGATCTAAGGTTTTTATATATTTGAAACGTTTAAACTCAGATATAGTATTTTTACAGGACACTCACCGTTGTATTAGAGATCATAGGTTATATTGCCCTTGAGTCTTATGCCTGTTGTTTGGTTTTATAATATTTATACAACCAGCAATAGTTAGTGTAGCCATCATGTGCCGAGATGATGGGGGAGGGTATGAAAATGAATCATGTGTAAATGAGCCACATGCAAACAGGTTTTCTTTCCTCGATACTGCATTGTTGGCCCAACACTAATGAAGCGCAGCTTTTGTATACGTGCAATCCTGAAGAACAGGTTTTAGCTGTGGTTTTAGCTCCACACAATGGTAGAGTCAGTCATTGAGGGAAGGATGGAATAGAACGATTCACTACCCTTAGTAGTCTATACAACACATATGCACAATTCTGGGAAATCAAATAATGTATCTTTTTCAAATATTTCCAAAAGCTCTTCAGCTGTGCTATTTCATGGCCAGGTTCCACCCGGTTGTTTCTCCCAATGTCCTTGACATGAACAGGCGTGGCATACAGCCGACTTTTGCTACATGCAGGTTCTTCTGCTTTAATCACAACACAAGCCTCTCTGCCACCTTCAGCAGGTTATTAGTGCTAAGTGATGATGCCAAGTTACTTTATTCTGTCAGCGTTTTCTGGCACTCTGTATAAGCAGGGGTCATTGTTGTTTATGTTTGGACACACAAGACAGAACAGTCTCGAATATGCAGAAATAGGAGTATGATATCTTAAATTGGGGCGTCTCCGTAATCAACTTTTGGTGGAGATTTCAGAGAGATAGATAACTTTACTGCCAATGAGTGTATTGTGCAACAGGACTTCTTGACACTTGACACTCAATAACTGGCTGCACTGGCTTTATTCTCTAAATGTCCCCTCTGGTGTATGGTGTATGTTTGCTCTCCTTCTTGCTCGAGAATGCATTTCTTTTCCCTTTTAATCAGGTCTATTATGTATTTCGATTTCCTCTCGTTCTTTTTGTAGGTGTCGCTGGTATTTAAATGTACCTATAGCTAACTAACATGAACAAACGCTAGCTAACTACATAAAGAAATAATTAGAGGTCCTACAGTTCAATGCCAGTAACACACAGCTCAAGCAAGACTCATTAAGCTGGTTAGGTGAGAAATAAATATGGCATATGGTGTATTGGTGTACTTAACAGCTGTACAGAGGAACTTTTCCAAAGTGCAACCCAATCTGATCAACGAGTACCACAACGGTTCTGATGCATGCCTAATTACAGTTATACACATACCTAGTTATACACACTAACGACTTTCGTTCAGATTAAGAGGCTGATCAAAAAGTTCATCACAAAGCAAGAAACCATCAACCTGGTGGTGGTGCCGAGTAACGTGGACATCGCCACTACTGAAGCGCTGAAGATGGCTCAGGAAGTTGATCCCAACGGCGAGAGAACCCTCGGTCTGTGCACCCTTGTCATCAGTATTGTAGAGAACGTTCCCGCATGCATAAGATGTCTTTATCGAGCTTTTATACATGTGTGTGTTGATTTTAACAGGCATCCTAACGAAGCCCGACCTGGTGGATAAAGGCACAGAGGAGACGGTGGTGTCCATCATCCATAACGAGATCATTTACCTCACCAAAGGCTACATGATCGTCAGGTGCCGTGGGCAGAAGGAGATCATGGACCGCGTCTCTCTGCACGAAGCCACCGAGAAGGAGAAGGACTTCTTTAAACACCACCCACATTTCAGGTGCCACGTTTGACTTCACAATGGTCGAGTAGAACATTTTATTGAAATGATAATGCACTGAGAGTTATCATTTAGTAAAACTAGTACTATTTGGAATCGATTGAGGATATGTGCATTATTTGAGCTCTTAATATGTGAATATAAAATAGAATGACTTTTTCTTTGAGAAGACAATTATTTCTTTACTTTTTTTTTTTTTTTACAGCACACTGTATGAGGAAGGCATGGCCACCATTCCCAACCTGGCTGAGAAACTCACACTCGAACTCGTGCATCACATTGAGGTAGCGTTGTTCCACGATCCCTCAAATTATGTAGTAAACGATCCATTCTGATGGTAAAATATGTGTGTGTGTTGTTAGCTATCTCTGCCACGACTGGAGGAACAGATTGAGATAAAGTTGGCTGAATCTCAGGCTGAACTGGATCGCTATGGCTCAGGACCTCCTACAGAACAAGCGGAGAGGCTCTCCTTTCTGATTGACGTGAGTTATACACAATCCAAATACGCAAGCTTAAACTTGACGTTCCCGAACACTGAAACAACAACAAATCCACTTAAAAACACAGATGGAAGTGTCCAATTTTCCCTCTTTTCTCAGCTTCAAAATGGGTTGCTTTTCTCCCATAGACAGCTCTCTGGTCTTCATGTCGGTTTGTCCTTTTTAAACAGCAAATGCAGTCTTCGAAGGTGAAACCGGGGTAGACATTCAGAGCTATTATTTCTTTAATGGCTAACAGGACACACCTGAGCATGTTCCAATATTTTTTTTAATCACTTGGGGAAAAAATGGGCGGGTTCAAACAAAAGGTGCCATGTTCAAAGTTGTTTAATTCTTCGAGATGAGGGAATGCTGAAAGTTGAAATTCTGGTCTTGTTGTATCATTCATCTTTTGATCTCAAATGCAACTGTGTTCGACGTATAGCGCAAACAATAAAATTGGCCTTGCCGTTCGAATAAGAGTTGTGTGGCTTTCCTATAATATCTCTGTATTTTCTTTTTTTAATGATGCGTATTAGAAAGTTTCAGCGTTCACTCAGGACGCCATTAACCTCACGACCGGAGAAGAACTGAAGAACGTCCAACATCTCAACATCTTCTCGAGCCTGCGGAAGCAGTTTGCGCTGTGGAAGATCCATCTGGACAACACAGGACTGACATGTGAGTAGTGGAGTGATGTATCGCAGATGTTAGGGACTTGGTGCTTGGCCAGACTTGTAATAGAACAGTGATAAGTTTAAGCTACGTATGACTTGGAGACTCTGGAAATCATTTGGCCAGACTCTGTTGAAAAGGGAAGATTTGACAAATTACTGTATATGAAAGAAATCCTTAAACTATTTTTCTAGTCAAGAGGAAGATTGATAAGGAAGTGAACGAATACGAGGAAAAATACAGAGGCAGGGAACTCCCAGGATTCATCAACTACAAGACCTTCGAGGTATTAGTGAAAGACCAGATCAAGCAGCTGGAGGAACCTGCCATCAGGAGGCTGAAGGAAATCTCAGGTATATGGCATGAACTTGTTTGAAGAAAAAGTAGTGAAATACTTTCCTACTTCCACAGATTCTAATCGTATTCTGGGTTTCCTTTGGTGTTTGTATCAATGTTTATTACAGGAAGTTGTATTGACCGAGATCTCCCCCATCATGTTTAGATCTCATTCGGAAGGGCTTCATCCAACTGGCTCAAAACAGCTTCTTGGGCTTCCCCAATCTCCTGAAAATGGCAAAGGTAGATCCTCATATTTACACCAACAAACACATCAGCTGGACCATGAGCACCAGATGACAATATTCGATAAACATAAAGCAAAGGCCTAATACAATAGTCAAGCTCTCGATCTTCAAGCATGTCATGGTTGTGATGGTTCTTTTTTGTTCCTCCAGACCAAAATAGAGTGCATCAAGCAGGTGAAGGAGTCGGAGGCCGAAACGATGCTGAGGACTCAGTTTAAGATGGAGCTGATCATCTACACCCAAGACAGCATGTACAGCGACACCCTGAGCGTGCTGAAACTCAAGGAGGAAGAAGAAGATACAAAAATGCCTAATGCATTGCAGAGGCCTTACGTCGTTTCATGTAGTTTATACAGTCACTCCGACTCCAGTGCCACTCTCAAGGAACTGATGCGCCACCTCAAGTCCTACTACAGTGTAAGTGGTTAATAGCCATGCTAACTGGTGCCTGTTGAAACCTCATACTACTTTACAACATTAATGTGTAGGCTTAGCCTATAAATACATTTCTCAGGAAAGTACATGCTAGCTCTTGTTCGTTATTACTATTTATTCAAGCTTAAGGATATAAAAGCCTAGCATTTCGTTAGCTCAGAAATATTGAAGTAGTTCGCCAAAACATGCTAGCAAAAGGTTTTAGCATTAGCCCTATTGTCCAACCTGAATCGTTATTATATAAAGCCTCTGATTACTCACGTGATCCCCTGGAAACAACGTATTATTATTTTTCATGTAATTTATATTTTGAACAATTTACTAGATTTTTAATATAATATGCAGTTAGTTACTGGCGATTGTGAACAAGAACGCATCGATGTAGCACGTTATGCATGCTAAACACCACCTAAAAGCTACTTGTATTTTAGCCAATTGAAAAATGATGGTTATTTATTAAAGTTTTATGTAATGCAGAACCTTTTATCTTCACATTATGACTATACACTTTGATTAAACATGTTAGCATTATAAAGAACAATTCATAGCTAGCTTCAGATAGTGTTAGCTCAATTGGCTAAATCTGGTTTAGCACATCTCTGAAGTTTGCTTCTTTAGCTTTGCACTAGACCTACGAGTTAATTTTTTTTTTCTCCTCTTAATCGGACACGTGTTTAGATCGCGAGTAAGCGTCTGGCCGACCAGCTGCCGCTGGTGATCAGGTACCTGCTCCTGCAGGAGTCGGCGGCGCAGCTGCATAGAGAAATGCTACAGCTCATACAGGACAAAACCACCATAGATCAGCTGCTGAAAGAAGATCACGACATCGGGAACAAACGCAACAACCTGCTGAGCCGCCAGAAGCGTCTGATGGAGGCCCGCAACTACCTGGTTAAGTTTTAGAGTCACGTATCGTGTCTATTTTGTTGATCATTGGAAGTGAGCGATACGCAGTCCCAACAAATCAATTATAAAGGCAAAAATGCCATTATATTATTAGATACGTTATTAGTCTGGTATGCACATTATTTATCAAATATATCAAGATGTACTCTTCTTTTAATCCCATGTACGGTTATATATTACTTTTTCACTTGTGCAGTTCAGTTCCAGTGTTCTTCCCGCGGCAGCCATTTTAAAACCGCCAGAACATTCCTGAGAAATTCCATTGAAACAGCGCACTCTTGTGATACTCATGACTTGGAGTATATGAAGAGACAGCGTTTCTCAATATTGGCTTAGCGGTTTATCCGAATTGTCATTTCTGTGTATATTAGTTGTCTGGTGTCTGTATGTACCTAAACATTTGAAATTAAAAAAAAAAATTCAAAACTTCTTATGTGAAGAAATCGTGTTTCCGAAGACAAGCGTGAAAGGAGTGACTGAATGAAACGAGACACGGTCTTGTCTTTGTCGTTTAGGTTTAATCCTCTCTCTCAAAGAAACCGCCACACAACACAGAACACACATTCTTACTCCGTACACTTTAACCACACCACATGCTTGATCAGCATCAGGAACTCCAGGTCTTATAAATCTACTTCCTTATTGCTAATAATGTCCATCTAATCGGTATTTGGTACTACAATTGATCAAATATGCTAACCGTGGTACAGCTGGAGAAAAATACGAATCACCATGAACATAAATTAATGAAAGGCTATGATTCTGTGGTTTAAAAAAAAAACAAATCACACTTTAAAAAGTGGCGTCGGAGTGGCGAAGTCTCATCACATATGTACATGTATATTTTACAAAAGTCTGTCGGGGAAAAAAACAACGAGGGTTATAACACTTATTTGTCCGTTTGTGATTTGAGTTTCCTCTCCCAGAGCTTCTGGTGGTCAGAGAATCCTTGCTTTCCTTTGTTGAAGGAGTTCGGGCCCGCCGAAGTCGGGGTGTCCCTGTAATAATACAGCAAAATGACAGAACACAAAAAAAAACCAACGTAATTCATAATGTCAAATTAAAGAACTAGTATTCCACTTTTCTTCCTGTTGCATATAATTCTAGTTTATTACACGCAACAGTCTGGGAACCAAATAGAGCTGCAAGCAGCGAGTAAGGGGGCCAAACACTTTCTGTCCCCGCCCTTTAGCGAAAGAGGAAAACCAATAGCCATTGGGACCATCGGTACTTTAAGATCCACCAAGGAGATCTTAAATTTAATTCAAAGGCAAAACGTGCAACCGCCTCTGAGATATCGCCTAACTTCCTGTTTCCTGCCAGATTGCAAATGAAGGCTAAATAATGCATCTTAACATTGAATAACATTACTATATAAACACACGCGCACACACACACACACACACACACAGTATCTCACAAAATTAAGTACACCCCTCAACATGTGTGTAAATATGTGATGATATCTTCATGTACAACACTGAAGAAGTGACACTGTGCTACAATGTAAAATAGTGAGTGTCCAGCTTGTATAACAGTGTCAATTTACTGTCCCCTCAACATAACTCAACACACAGACATTAATGTCTAAACCGCTGGCAACGAAAGTGAGTACACCCCTAAGTGAAAATGTCCAAATTGGGCCCAAAGTGTCAATATTTTGTGTGGCCACCATTATTTTCCAGCACTGCCTTAACCCTCTTGGGCATGGAGTTCACCAGAGCTTCACAGGTTCCACTGGAGTCCTCTTCCACTCCTCCATGATGACATCACGGAGCTGGTGGATGTTAGAGACCTTGTGCTCCTCGACCTTCCGTTTGAGGATGCCCCTCAGATGCTCAATAGGGTTTAGGTCTGGAGACATGCTTGGCCAGATCATCACCTTCACCCTCACCTTCTTTAGCAAGGCAGTAGTGGTCTTGGAGGTTTGTTTGGGGTCGTTATCATGCTGGAACACTGCCCTTGCAGCCCAATCTCCGTAAGCAATTTGAAATGATGGTAAATCCGACATGGCGGTAATTAACATCATGGTGTCCGCTGAACTCTGCTTGACCCAAAGGATCAGAGCAAAGTGGAATCTCGCTTGTAAGATGTCGCATTGCAGAGTTATTAATGTAAAATTTATCAAAATTTATCAATTTGTATAGCGCTTTTTACAATGGTACATTGTCTCAAAGCAGCTTTACAGAAATATCATTTTTACATTTACAAGCGACTTACTAATGAGACACACTCACACACCAATGGTAGCAGAGCTGCCATGCAAGGTGCTAGCTTGCCATTGGGGGCAACTTAGGGTTCAGTGTCTTGCCCAAGGACACTTCGGCATGGGATCACCCGGGCCGGGATTCGAACCACCAACCCTACGATTAGTGGATTAGTGGACAACCCGCTCTACCGACTGAGCCACAGCCGCCCCAAAAGTATGTCCAATTTTGCCCTATTGGTGGTGCTAGAGCGCTTGAGTGGCATAAACTAAGACAGCTGAGACAGTCCACTACGACTGTGCCAAACTTTCATTCCATAGGCTGCCATAGACTCCAATTGTGGTGAAAGCGTAATAATAAATGCTTGGCCCCCTAAGAAACACAGATTTTAATAACTATAGTGAGAATATATATATATATATATATATATATATATATATATATATATATATATAGACAAACCTTCCAATGTTCTTCATCCTCATCTTTGCTTCTGGAGGCATCTCCTCTGGTTCACTCTATAAAGACAGACAGAAACATTTCAGATCAACGCCTAATCCTAATCTCATAACACCTTACTGTCTCTGTTCGCGAGAAATTACTCACGTCATCGTCGTCGAAAACAGACGCAGGTTTTTTGGTGGGTAAAATGGGCGCGGCTTCCTTCGGTTTCTGGGGAAGGAAACATCATGTACACGCTGTCAGACAGATGGTCAAGTGGTTATCCATCAAAGTTGTTAGTCTTCTGTTTGCAAACACTAGCAGTTGGCTCGGCGAGACGTAAGGTTTGCAGGCTGAACTCCGTTAGCCAGCTACAGCAGCTGGCTTTAGCAAGATAATGAATGAAAATATTATGACGGCTAAAAACAAAGTGAACGTCAAGCATCGACTTGTCTACACGAGCCCTTTTTTCTAGCCCTAGCTAGCTACGAAGCTCACGTTTTAATATTTAAATACGCGAATTTGAAAACCGTGAAGTGTAAACAAGCCGCTCGTTTGTTTTGTGAGTCGGCTCATCGACACCGCGACATTCACAGGCGCGACAGACGATTCTGTTTCTTTGTGTGTATATTTGTACAATATCTAGGACGTGATGACAAACAATCAAAAGATTAAGTCGTGGTAAGCTCGGTGCGTGGAGCTTCGTGAACGTGGGCGGGAATTATTCAAATTGTTGAGCCCATCTAACAGTTAGAGACCTTTGTGGAGGGGGTGGGGATCCTTGCAATTAAGTTTTATGCAATTCTAAGCATACTAGCTATAATGCTTAACTTGGAACAAATTCAATCGATGACCAAAAATACGGAGGCATGGGAGCCGATGTTTCTCACAACAGTTGCAATTATTTAACCGCTAGTTAACATTAGAAGCTACACACAGCTCCGACAGAACTAAAAACAGATATACAGGCCACACCCCGAAGAACCAATCTACAAGCAAGATAACTGACTTGAATGTAGGGTCAGCTAGCAAGCATTATTATTATTATTCTTCCTAGGACTACTCACACTAGCTCCTAGCTTGATGGAAATAGGAGCAGCCTTCTTAGCGCTACTGACGCCCGGTTTGGGGATTTTAGGAGGTGCCGGCTGGTTCTGGAGCTCGTCCTTTGCGGCTGGCCGTTTCCCGAGACCTCCTCCCTCTCCTCCTTCTCCAGGGCTGTTGGAGACAGTGTTACTTTTCCCACCGTTTGCCTTCTCCTCCGCTCCTGCTGGAGGCGAAACAACTTACCAAGGTGAGCGACCGTAGCCGTGGTGGCCAAAGGAGAGCTACAGTTACCTGGAAGATGAGGGACGTCAGGAGGACCTGCTCAGAAGTGCTGCTGAGGAGCAGAGAAGCTCGACTTCTACTCATCTAGCCACCGCCATCAGCGTACTGATGCGCAACTAATCTACCCTGCCAGATATTTAACGTTTACGTGGAACCCGATCACCTCACGTTATACCACAGCGCTGCAGAAGGCGGGGTCGGTAGAGAAGGTCTTTACCTAACTGTAAGTGGAAACGGATAAAAACTGACATCATTCTTGTCTTGTAATATTTGTTTCTTTTTAAAATGCACTACTTGGCAAATCGCTGTGGTATAAGATGAAAAATAAATAAACAAATAAACACTTGAGGATGTGCTGTTAAAGGAAAATCAGCAGCTTGAAGGTTGTCATAGCAACTCTGCAGCATTACACCGCCCTGTCTTTAATTAATTTTCTATAAAAGCACACCCCCCCCCCCCCCCCCCCAAAAAAAAATAAGTGTTTAACTCCTTACACTGTGTATAAAATAGACATTCGTGTGATATTACAACCATAGAGCACTGACTGGGGGAAACTTTTTCGCATGATGCTAAACAGGTGGCCTTCAACTTGCATTGCTTGTTAGCGATATTAGCCTCGTAGCTCGGGTGCACAGTTAAAAGCAGGTTAAGAGGTCAATTACTTCCTATAATTAGAAACACTGCTCGATTAAGAGCAATGTCAAGTAAACAGAAATCAGTTTCTAACCCTGAAACAAAAACAAACAAATAAACAAACAACACAACACAACACGGGGAGCTAACGTTAGCTTAGCTTGCTAGGCTAACGTTAGCTTAGCTTGCTAGGCTAACGTTAGCTGCTTGCGATCATCTTGTGGGGATTAATTCGTGGCCTCTCATCTAATCATATTACAACCCAAATGAAATTAAACAGCTACAGCCAAACCTGTCTTTGTACTAAAATGAGAATTAGCGTTGATCAGTTCACCTCCAGCCCGAGGCCCTTCGCCGCGGTGCTGCACCGTCGCCATTGTAGTGGGGGGAAATAAACGTTCCGGAAATGGACCCGAGTACGGGTGTCGAGAAGGGACACAGCGAGCGCGTTGTATAAAATAGGATTGGAACATCGGGATTGGGACTGTAAAAGTCAGTTGTGGCCTGTGAAAGTAATCAACAATTTATTTGAAAAAAAATAAAAATAAAAATAACCATTGATTAATAATAATAATAATAATAATGTTTATAAATATAATTAACTGTTTATATAATCTTCTTGGCGCGCACGGTGGCTTAGTGGTTAGCACGTTCGCCTCACACCTCCAGGGTCCCCGCAAGGGCCATGTGTGTGCGGAGTTTGCATGTTCTCCACCGTGTGTCGAGGGGTTTCCCCCGGGTACTCCGGTTTCCTCCCCCAGTCCAAAGACATGCATGGTAGGCTGATTGGCTGACATCCCGCTACCGACTGAGCCACAGCCGCCCTATCAAGTTTGCATCAGTGCCCAAAGTCGTTGCTGAGATACATCCTGTTTGGCAGTTTTGCTGTCAGTATTCATTGGCACATTACAGGCAAACAATCTGGAGTGTTCAACATTCCATGAATTGGTTTTATGAAGCTTACTCTGGATATGACATGAGCCAAATGTGGTAATGCTTGGGCAAAAATTGTATGCAGAGAAGCAATAAATAATTTTCTACAAAAAACAAGATGGCGTTAAATCTGATTGACATCATAGAGTCGAGCTCGTTTGTTGAACTAGTCTCGACCCGGGGAATCCAGAGATGCCTACCTTTTAAATTTTGTTCACACAGTTCAAACGTTATGACCGCAAACATACTTAATTTCTGCGGTAAACTGTAGAAAAATATATATATAAACATATATATATACAAATAAAGTTTACAAATATCATATTAATTTACCACATACACGTTTTTTAAAACATATTTTAATAAAATATAAAGTGTATAAATTTAATTTAATTAATAAAATATGGAATGTGAAAGGGATTGTGTACGGGTGCTCAAAAATGATCTCATTTTCTCATTTGACATCCAGACTAGAACTGTAACAATCCTCTGAAAGGCACACCACAAGATTCTGAAATTCTGATTTCTGATTTTATGATTTATTATTAAATTTTTTTGGAGGGTTGAAATAATTAACATAACTGTTGGATTTGTTAATAGTGTGCATATCTGGCCAAAAGTGACTATTACCCTGTATATTTGTAAGACACGGCCGCACTTGGGCCAGATCTGAACCAGTTTAGTAATCTCTTGTCCTGATCCTCTTGGCGCTCTCAGTATAGTTAAACACACCATGAGGATCAGCTCTGGGATCGATGGCTCAGTGTAATGGCAAGGCTTACATCCTATTTATCAAGAGAAATTTTCTAGAGGTATCCTACAAGGTTCAGTGCTCGGTCCTCTTATGTTTCCTTCTGCAAAGGACCTTAGAAGGAGTCTTACAGAACCACATCTTCATCTCGCCAACTCTTTTGCGAAGTCTCTGCTTAATTAATATTGACTCGACAATGGACTGACTCACTCATTAGTACCTCGGTAGCGAGTGCTTATCTTTAAATGTATTTCATACAGAAATTGCTTACTGTACAAAGAATCAGTTCAAAACAACAAAAGAAACCAAACACAGTTTCTTAATGTTATGATTCCCTGTTGAAGTGATCTCTTTCCTGGGATGGTCCATGTTGAAATTAATTAAAAACATAAATTAAGGCATAAAGGCATAAAAAAAAAGTTCCAAGGAAATAAATTATTATTTTTTATGAGATTATGAGATTTGTTTTTATTCACCACACTTTTCAGGTTTTTATTTAACAGGTTAAAATCTTATAGTAATTACCATTTAATAATCTACCTCCAGGGTGCGTACATCCTTGAAGTAGGTAATAAACTGTTGCCATTTTCCCAAAAATGAGTCTCCGCTACCTCTGATGTTGTACTTGATTTTTTCCAGCTTCAAAAAGAACATTAGATCTTTAAGCCAGACTGATATAGAGGGGGGTTGTGGAGAGGTCCAAGACAACAATATTCTGCGCCGAGGGTTCAGGAGATATTAACAGAATATTTATAGGTAATTCTGGGGTCACTCAGAACCCCCCACCCATACCCCCCTTATGCTCCAAATTAACCCGAAATAGTCTCAATCGTTTGTGCTGATTTTTGCCGACTGTCTTTTTTTTTAACAATACAGTTGAAGTAACACTGTAAGATAAAAACGACAAATGACATTATAGGGCGCACGGTGGCTGAGTGGTTAGCACGTCCGCCTCACACCTCCAGGGTCCGGGGTTTGAGTCCCGCCAGGGCCGTGTGTGTGCGGAGTTTGCATGTTCTCCCCGTGCTGCGGGGGTTTCCTCCGGGTACTCCGATTTCCTCCCCCAGTCCAAAGACATGCATGTTAGGCTGATTGGTGTGTCCAAAGTGTCCGTAGTGTATGAATGTGGTTGTGGATGTGTGTGCTTGTGCCCTGCGATGGACTGGCACTCAGTCCAGGGTGTACCCCGCCTTGTGCCCGATGCTCCCTGGGATAGACTCCAGGTTCCCCGTAACCCTGAAAAGGAGTAAGCGGTTGAAGATGGATGGATGGATGGATGGATAGTCAGATAATAATAATTTTGATTTGGTGCCAAAGCAAAAAAAAAATCAATAGAATAAACTGAAGATTAAAAAAAGTTTCTCCCTTTAGTTCCTTAATTGTCTACACAAATGATTGTAGACTATAACATAATATAAAGTTGAAACATATAAAATATGATTTAATTTGATGTCACTTGTATACCTTTATTATATATATTGTGAAGATTGTGGCCCCAAAAGATTGTGGCCGACCCCTCTCACCCCGGACATTGTATATTTGAGTCACTCCCATCTGGTAGGAGGGCCATCAGGACCAAAACCTCACGCCACAGGAATAGCTTCTTCCCGTCCGCCACTAGCCTTATTAATAAGGCCCGGATTCCACTCGAACTC
>JAFFST010049465.1:11492-25936 GCA_022414735.1 Noturus placidus
GTTTCTCTGGATGGACTTCCTGTTTCATCATGTGCAGCAGTAAAAGACCTTGGAGTGATTATTGACTCCAGTCTATCATTTGATGCTCATGTAGATATTACTACTAGGGTAGCCTTCTTTCATCTTAGAAATATCTCTAAGATAAGAAATATACTATCACTACATGATTTAGAGATATTAATTCATGCTTTCGATACCTCTAGACTAGATTATTGTAATGCCGTACTGTCTGGATGTTCCAATAGAAACATTAAGAAACTCCAGCTAGTCCAAAATGCAGCTGCTAGGGTTCTAACTAGAACCAAGAAATATGACCACATCACCCCGATCTTATCCACACTGCATTGGCTCCCAGTTAACTCTCGCATAGATTTTAAAATACTATTATTAACCAATAAAGCACTAAAAAGTCTCGCACCACAGTACTTAAGCGATCTTTTGGTCTTCTATGATCCTCCATGCCCACTTCGATCCACAGATGCAGGTTATTTGACTGTACCGCGAATAGCAAAGGCTACAGCAGAGGGAAGATCTTTCACTCATAGAGCTCCACAGTTATGGAACAGTCTTCCATTTAGTTTTCGGGACTCAAACACAGTCTCAGTGTTTAAGTCTAGACTTAAAACCTATTTATTCACTCTAGCCTACTCTGACTAGACTTATGCTAAATCCCAGTCTTAACAAATCTTTCTCTCCCTCTCTCCTTCTGCCGAGCTACACATGAGTTTATGGAGATGTTGGAGATCCTGGTCCTTTCTGCTCTCCGGACCTGCATGATCGGTCTCGGAGGTCCTACTTCTGGATGGAGCTCTCATCTACTCCAAATCTAGAATGCTGGGACAAAGGCTTTTCAAAGCCAAACAGATTACATATAAATCAATAATAATCTCTTTAAGAATATCTGTTGTTACCCAGATGAGGATGGGTTCCCTTCTGAGTCTGGTTCCTCTCAAGGTTTCTTCCTCTTAAACACCCTAAGGAGTTTTTCCTTGCCATTGTCGCCACTCAGTGTCTTGCTCAGTTGGGATAAATTTTTCACTTTTACTGTGTGTATACTGTGTTTATATTCCTGTAAAGCTGCTTTGAGACAATATCTATTGTAAAAAGCGCTATACAAATAAAATTGAATTGAATTGAACCAGTGAGGAAGAAAGGAAGCCTTCACCAAAGCATCAAAGACCGGGATTGGCGCTGTTCTCTCACAGACCTTCGTCGTGGAGCAGATCCTCTACATTAGGTGAAAGTTGTCCACAGAGGAGGTATGCGGCCGTGGAGAGAGAGACCCTAGCGAAAAAGTGGGCCATCAAGGAGCTACAGTACTACCTGGCCGGCCAGCACTTCGTCCTGGTAACAGACCATGCCCCATTCCAGTGGATGGCTAAGGCCAGTGAAACTAACGCCCACAGGCCCACGGCTGATGGAAAAGAAACATAGATCGCTACTCCCACAACTACTAATGTTTTGGACAGCCGGAGAGCACATGGCAGCAGGACGGGACCGCTGACACACGCGGCTGCTGAATGGTGTGCTGCACGGAAAAATTCCACCATCCAGCAGCCGACGAGAGAATATAAAAAAGGGGCGATATTCTGATCGTAAGGGAGAGGAGGCTCTCAGTGTGTATGCTCTAACCTCTCAGTGTGTATGCTCCCAGCACGCCCTCAGCAACCCCGCGGCGACAAACCCTTCACCTCACACCCCCACTTCGACACACACGCGCACCCACACCTTCTCACAAACCATTTTTGAACAAAGACTTTCTCCACGGGTGACACTGAAACGGCCTCCTGTGTGTCTGTGCTCTGTCCCCCGCTAGCTAAATTCCCGACAACACATGTTCAGAGAATTTTGAAGACCAACAAAAAATGTGGTGGTATGTATGATGGAGAAAGTGTTGGTAAACGAGCATGAAGAAACACACATGTTCAGACGTACTGTGAGCACTTTTCAGGTGAGGAAAATATAGAAAAGGCTTTTCTCGATTACCTTCAATTTCTCTTCACACATCTGCTGGGTCTCATGGAGTTCTCCCTCCAACTTCTCCATTGACCCTTGCAGTGTTATGACCTGGTCCTTCAGGTTGGAGTTCTCATGCTCCAGCCTTTCCTGAGTGTATGAAATTGATAAAGGTTTTCAGACACTACAATTTACCAACATTAGTACTTTACTGCAAAGCCATCGTTAGCATTTACAATTTCACGGCATTTACAGAGACATAGACAGTAAGAACTAATCATCTTTCTGCAGAATTGTGGTTGAATTTTGGTTCATTACTCTCAGATTATAATCCTCAATTCTTCAAGGTCATAAAGGTCCCTCTGATCGACCCACAATTTTAATGTCCCCCATACATTTTCAACAGGATTCAAGTCAGAAGATTGGCCAGGCCAATTAGACCATTCAGATATTTTAGCCCAGATTCACTTTCTTGGGCAATAATATTAAAATAGCTAAGAAAGCTCCACAGACCAGCTGGTTGAGATAAATTATGACCTGAAGTGATAAATAATGAGTGATGCACCAGTGAATGAAAGCTTAAAACTTAAATGAAACATATTATTATAATTATTATTAAATTATTAAAATCCCCAACATTACATATTTACACAAAAACGTTCTTCCAAGCTTACCTTCATGTCTTCATACTTCTCCTTCAGGACTCTGTGAGCCTGTCGCTCCTGCTCAATCTCCTGAAAGACAGCCATAGGTCAGAACATTTCTTAATGAGACCCAGTATATGATCAATAAATAACTGATCAGAACTTAACACTGTCTGGTCAGAGTGTGTATTGTGTCTCTTGGACAGTTTTAAGGCACAGGTGAACACTTCCAGTGTGGAGATATTTTCTTTTCTCAGTTGTATTGGTACTCATATTTGTTTGAGAAGAACTGTTTAACGTGAGGCTTTTCTCACTCACTGTGATTTTTATCTCAGACTCTCTGTGAACCTCAGAGAGCAGTTTCTCCAGCTCCATGACTTTCTCCTCCAGGTTCAGCATATGGAGCTCCTCGCTGTTCAACTGAACAACGGACACCTCATCCTCCTCATCCTGCTCTTCTGCCTTTTCCAGACACACCTGGACGTTCAAAAATGTAGGCTTTATTTAAGTTTACACACGTTTCGACACTTCTGAGGACCAAATTCAATTCTGTGGATATGTACAACACAAACACTTTGGGTGAGCAAGTCATCAACCATGCAAAATAGCCTGACATTTCCTGAGGAAGGTGTAAAGGACAAAAGATCTCTACAGAGTGTATTGTTCGATATTACACTTACCTGTAAGTGTCCAGTACAACATCTAAAGCCTAATAGCTCATTTCTAGCTGGTAAATTAATGTTCTTGAGGTTTGAGGAGTACCTCAGGGTTGTTCTTTTCCATCTGCGTATCCTTGTGTCCATCAGAAGACTGCAGAAAGCTGGAAGAGACAATCTGCATTGGGTCTAAAGGAAAAGCACAAACATCACGGAAGCAGGTGTTCATCAAAGTTTAAATAAATTAAGCATAATATTATTATTGTTAATAGTATTACTACTACTACTACTACTACTACTACTACTATAAGGGTATTGAAAGGAAATTCTCTTATATCATGTACCCTCTTATATTATGACTGTCATATCTCAGTCCGGCCGGGACTCAGTTTCCTAGGAGGCAACATGGCTGCCACGAATAACGCATCCCGCTCACGCATGCGCTCTTTCTCCCTAGAGTTCTAAGCACACACACCTGAATGCCATTACAACCAGAGCATAAAAGAGACTCTGGATGGGAGAAAACTTCACGAAGTAATGTTAGTAGACTTTGTTTCTCTGCCATTCTCTGAGCCGTTCCAGTATATCGACTATTACGTTTCGACCAGTTTTCCGTCCCCTACTTCGATTCTTGCCTAGCCTCGTTTTGTTTCCTCTTACAGTGTTCTCTTTTTTTTCCCACCTATCCTGACATGACAGACCAGAACAAAATCATTCATTTTATGGAATTGCTATCCGGAAGATCTCTGCTCTGGGCCACGGCTGAATGGGAGCAGGCAGTAGGCTCCATCATACATATGATCAACTGACGGAACGATTCAAAATCGTCTTTGATCACTCTCCGAACAACAGGGAAACAGGGGAGGACCTGTTAGCCTTGCAGCAGGGCACACACTGTGTGGTGGACTATGCATTAGAATTTCGCACCATAGCAGCTCAAAGTGGTTGGAATCAACCTGCTCTGAAAACCATGTTCCGCCGAGGATTGAATCCTGACATCGTAACCGAGCTAGCATGCCGTGACGATGAATTAACCCTCGACTCACTTATCAGCCTGGCCATCCGCATTGACCGACTGCTACAAGGTCGCCGCCTAACGTGCCCGGAAGTGAATCTGACGGCACACGTCTCTCCCGCGGAACCTATGCAGCTAGACCGATCAAGACTTAGTCAGGAGGAAAGGGAGAGAAGACATTGAGAGTCTCGATGCTTCTACTGTGGAGAGATGCAACTTTTTATTCAACATTGCCCCCTCAGGAAACCTAGGACCACGAGAGAGAGCGATACAACCAGGCCATATCAGTCAGAGGTGAGTCCAAGTCCAGAGACCCGGAGCTCATCTCAGTCAGCATTTCTTTTTCCAGTCATTCTAACGTACTCTAACCTGTCTTGTACTCTAGAAGCGTTGATCGACTCCGGGGCGGAGGGGAATTTCATCGGCCAGTCCACCATTCAACATTACAACATCCCCATTCGTCCGTTACACTCACCACGTTGCATCCAATCCATCGATGGGGCCCCCATCGGGAAGGGGTTCATCACTCACTGCACCAAACCCATTATACCCTTCAAACCAGTGTACTCCATCAGGAGAAAATCATATTCTATGTCACGATTTCCTCCCGTCATCCAGTGGTCCTAGGCCTCCCCTGGTTAGAGCACCAGAACCCGTTCATTTCATGGACTCATAAAGAGATCTCATACTGGTCCCCTCATTGCATCCAGATTTGTATTCAAGCACCAGTACTCAGGTTAGCCACCACGTCCATAGAAAGCCCAGACAATAACATCATCACTCGCATTCCCATGGAGTACCAGGACCTGAGCGAGGCATTCAGTGAAGAAAAGGCGAGTGGATTACCACCTCACCGTACCCATGACTGTGCTATTGATCTGTTACTGGGAGCTACGCCACCCTGGGGAAGGGTCTACCTCTTTACACAGCAGGAACAGGTGGCCATGGAGGAGTATATTCAAGAAGCCCTGCTCAAGGATGCCTACAACCTAGCCCAGATCCGAGAAGGTGATGAATGGAAAACGACGTTCAGCACCACCTCCGGGCATTATGAATATCTGGTCATGCCGTACGGGCTTTCTAATGCTCCCTCAGTTTTCCAGTGCCTGATAAATGACGTCCTACGAGACATGCTGGGACGCTACGTTATCACATACATCAATGATATCCTGATTTATTCCAACTCCAAGGAGGAACATATTCAACACTTACGCCAAGTCTTGCAACAACTACTCCAACACCAGCTGAACATCAAGGTGGGAAAATGTGAATTCCACCGAGATATTATCTCTTTTTTTGGGGTACATTATCAGTCCAAAGGGAATCTCCATGGACCACTGTAAGGTACAAGCGATGGTAGAATGGCCCAGACCTGCTACGATAAAGGAACTCCAGAGGTTTCTGGGTTTTGCCAACTTTTACCGGCGATTTATCCAGAATTTCAGTTCCATTGCCAATCCCTTGACGTCATTATTACATGGAAAACCAAAAAGACTGTCCTGGAACCCCATGGCACAAACCGCATTCGAACGACTCAAAAAGACTTTCACGACCACACCTATCATTAAACACCCAGACCCTTCCAGACCTTTCATTGTGGAGGTGGATACCTCTAAGTCAGAGGTAGGAGTCGTCTTATCACAGTGAGTCGAAGATAAGCCCAAGCTCCACCCGGTGGCCTTCTTTTCACGTAAATTGTCCCATGTGGAAAGAAATTATGATGTGGGCAATCGGGAACTCTTGGCCGTCAAACTAGCACTCAAAGAATGGCGGCATTGGTTGGAGGGGGCCACACACCCCTTTGTCATTATCACAGACCACAAAAACTTAGAATATCTATGCACTGCTAAGCGGCTATCCCCTCAACAAGCCAGATGGGCATTGTTTTTCACCCGGTTCCAGTTTACCCTGTCGTACCGTCCCGGGTCAAAAAACTAAGGCGGATGCCCTGTCTTGGTTGGACCAACAGGACGCCCGAAACAACCACGAAGAGTACATCGTCCCCCCTTCATGCATAATCGGTGCGCTGGAGTGGGAATTGCATCAAGTTCTGGGTGAAGTTCCCGTGTCTCAAATACCCAAGGAGTGCCCGAGGGGAAGACTCTTTGTTCCAGAATGTCACCAGCAACAACTCGTGATCTGGGCCCATACGGTCGTAGGGACAGCTCACCCACGGGCCCAACGCACGTATCAGTTGCTATGGGAGAAATACTGGTGGCCCAATATGGGGAGAGACATACACCGTGTGGTGGCCTCATGTTCCTCGTGTAGTAAAGATCCACGGACACTTCCGGCTGGGAAACTCAAGCCTCTGCCCATACCCGAGCACCCCTGGTCACACATTTCCATCAATTTTGTCACCGATTTTACCAAGATCCCAGGGAATTACCACTATTCTGGTCGTAGTGAATCAATTCCCAAAGTTGGTAAGATTCATCACCTACACAGCCTACCGACTGCCTTTAGCACTACTTAAAAGCTATTCCAATATGTCTTCAGGTACTCTGGCATTCTGGAGGAGATAGTGTGTGATAGGGGGTCTCAATTTACCTCCCGGGTGTGGAACTGTTTCATGGAGGAGATGGGTATTACCATGAACCTCACCTCCGGTTACCACCCCCAAGCAAACGGCCAAGCAAACAGTCAGGCAGAATGGACCAACCAGGAGCTGGGTCGATTTCTCCGCACGTTCTGCGCCTCCAACCCCAAGGAATAGAGCAGGTTCTTCCCAGGGGCTGAGTATGCACAAAACTCACTTCGGAAATCAACCACGCACCTCACGCCGTTCCAGTGCGTACTGGGCTACCAGCCTCCCCTGTTTCCATGGAACGCCGCTCCCACGGAATCTCCAGCTGTGGATCAGTGGTTCCGAAAAAGTGAACAGCTCTGGGCCAACACACACAAACGCCTGCGTCAAGCAATGTCCACGTACAAACAGAAGGCCAATCATTGCCTCAGAGAGCAGCACCCTTGTTACCGGCCCGGCGATAGGGTCTGGTTATCGACCAGGGACTTGAAGCAGCCACACGGCTGTAGAAAAAAAATCACACCACGTTACACGGGTCCCTTTAGGATTCTCAAGCAGATAAATGAAGTAACCTATCGTCTGGAGTTACCCAATCACAGCCATGTAGCCCCCTAGTTTAATTTGTCCCGTCTCAAGCCTGTCATCACTGGCCCTCTGGAATATTTAGTCCAATAAGCAGGCTACAGACCGGAGGAACAGTGCTGGATCCCCAAACAGGATATACTCGATCCGGTGCTTCAGGGACTTCCATACAGCTCACCCCGATCTCCCAGAAGATTCTCGGCTCCCAGAGTGAGAAGTTTGGGGGTGGGCTCTGTCATATCTCAATCTGGCCGGGACTCAGTTTCCCAGGAGGCAACATTCCCTCCCAACTTGGCCACCACGAATGATGCATCCCACTAACGCATGCGCTCTTCCTCCCCAGAGTTCTAAGCACACACACCTGAATGCCATTACAACCAGAGCATAAAAGAGACTCTGGATGGGAGAAAACTTTTCAAAGTAATGTTAGTCGACTTTGTTTCTCTGCCAATCTCTGAGCCATTCCAATATATTGACTCTATTACGTTTCAACCAGTTTTCTGTCCCCGACTTCGATTCTCGCCTAACCTCGTTTTGTTTGTTTGTCCGATCGCCTAACCCGCTAGCGGGCCTGTTTCTTTACCACGAACTTGGAATTATCCCTTTGGAATATCCTGCCTGGCATCTGTCACCCACGCCTGCCTCTGTTTCCACCTCAGGTATGTGACAATGAACTGCTATCAAATACCGATGATTAATGTATTCTCTTAAATTACCTCTTTGAATAAGCTGATCAACTGCTATCCTTGTTTATAGTTATATCCTGCAAATCCACATGTATTCTCGTGTCATCATGACACCGGACTCATACTGTATTATTACTATGTGCTGTGTGTTTTGGTTAAATCTGTCTGACACTTGGACCAGTAGAAACCATCCACCTATGGCTTCTTATCAATGTGTATAAAAACCGGACGTCTCTGTGAGCATGCATGTGTCAGTGTGTGTTCATTAGACACGCGAGATCTGAAACGCTCTACGGTAAACCACACTTTCTAGCTCATAGCAGCAGAGAAACACTGAACTAATATTTAATAATTGTAAAACAGGCTGGAAGGCATGACGGAAGATCTGACAAGCATAATCTGAGATTCCCGAGATTATGGAAATCTAACAGTATAAAATGACGTTCTGTCATTTTTTTATGGATGCTGATTAGTATTTCACCTCACACAGCAAAATAATGCCCAATAATTGTTCACCTGGCCACCACATTGTAGTCTAAATGGTCGGACTACATCCCTGACTGAACCTGTTTGTTTGAATAACTTTAGAGAATTACATGTAACAGTGCTGGTTACACCAGGACAGAGAAGCACTCATGGAAAGATCTCTACCTTTGTGGACAGGTGTGCCTTCGAAGGCCTTCATCCTTCGCTCCTCATGTCCATGCTTATGAATATAATAATATCCTCCAACAGCCAGGACTACAGCTCCAGCTGCACACGCTGCAAATCCTGCTAAACTCCTGCCAGAACTCATCGTATCTATCACCTTCACCTTCACACGTCTGATACACAGCTTGTCAGTGTGAAGTTCAGTGAAAAAATGAGCTTCTGAATTCAGTTCTGGAACAGAAGCATATTCTACTGACAGTGACGTCACAATAACATTCTGTTATTTAAACACATTTAAAATACAGAATCCTGAATATACCCCCTTTTTTATTAATAATTACATCTTACATCTTAAAGGAGTAAGCGGTTGAAGATGGATGGATGGATGGATGGATGGATCTTTACATTACATTACATTAGGAATTGACTGTGTGTGTGTGGTTGTCTGAGCATGAGAATTTATTTTTCACACAAATTGTTGAGGCCCCCCTGGCGCCACCTTGCAGCCCCCACTTTGAAAACCACTGGCCTAGGTAACATGACACGCGGACTCCAGCAAAACACCTGTAATGTTTAGTGCTATTCAGTTCAATCCAAACACGCTGTGACACTGAACATGGACATGAGACCACTGTTAGGTTTTACTGATAGACAGATCTATCTATCTATCTATCTATCTATCTATCTATCTATCTATCTATCTATCTATCTATCTATCTATCTATCTATCTTTACTGGTGTTGATGTAGTAGACAAACTTACACATTCACCACATGAATAAATGACCACGGAATAAACAACAATAGCAACAACAACAACAAAACATGTTCTTACTTTTAGAAGATTTTCTTTCTTATTTGACCAGGCAGCAAATTTTCCCTGATCCATCCATCCCTTCATCCATCTCCACCCGCTTACTCCTGTTCATGGTCACGGGGGAACCTGGAGTCTAGCCCAGGGAGCATCGGGCACAAGGTGGGGTACACCCTGGACATGGTGCCAGGCCATCGCAGGACACAATCACATACACACTCACACACACATTCATACACTACGGACACTTTAGACATGACAATCAGCCTAACATGCATGTCTTTGGACTGGGGGAGGAAACCGGAGTACCCGGAGGAAACCCTCGACGCACGGGGAGAACATGCAAACTCCGCACACACATGGCCCTGGCGGGACTCGAATACTGGAGGGACGAAATCATTCAAATCTTATTCAGTTTGAACTAATTAACTGATAGAGATATAATCTTGAGAAATTTTACCTAACACACCTTTCCCTAGCTACATTATTACATGACATGAGGTCAAACTCTGATGTTTTAGTCTAGTTGATTAGATTAGCAGGTAACCAGGCCATGGGACTTGCTGAGGCAGTTAGCTAATGCACTTCTGATTGGTCTACCACTGGCTCAGAGACTATTACCTTCTAGCAGCTTCTAGGAGTTGAAAACATTACAAATCTGGACAAATACAAACAGCAGAAATGTTTCTAATTCTGTTCCTATTTTTTAAAGTATAAATTATTTTATTTAAATTGTGTTTAATCAAGTTTATTGACAACAACCGCCCTTACACTTCCATTATTAGTGAGACTCAAGTAAACAACATTTCTGTCTTTTTCTCACTGCAGAAATTCTATATTATAGTCATCTCTCTCTCTCTCTCTCTCTCTCTCTCTCTCTCTCTCTCTCTCTCTCTCACACACATATAAAAACACACTAAAATGCTGCCCTGTTGTTGAGTTTATGCTTTTTGTACATGTACCGTTATAAAGAATATTTCTGTTATACTTGTTTCTTTGTTGTTTTGAATTTGTATGTGAAATGTTTCTCCGTACTCTGAGAAAGCGGAAGATACGACGACACTGATCATGCAACTGAAATTTATTAATAAGTTTGGCGAGAGTGTAATGTTTCCTGTAAAAGATCGTCGCAGCCTTGTGACAGTTTCCTGATCCAGCCACGAGAAAGATTTCAATATGTTCTTGTTTTCTCAAAAAAATACTTATAAGTGGAAAAACTTCCAGTTCCAGTGACAGGGTATGCTGGTGTGTTTTGCTGCTGCTCCTATCACCGTTTTGTTTGTTTTTGTTTGGTTATTTAAGTTATATTGCTTTCAGTGCAGTGTGTGCTTTCAGTGCGATGTGGTGGTGCCATTTTATATACGAACGTGTGTGTGAGTGTGTATGTGATTGTGCCCTGCAATGGACTGGTACCCTGTCCAGGGTGTACCCCGCCTTGTGCCCGATGCGCCCTGGGATAGGCTCCAGGTTCCCCCGTGACCCTGAAAAGGAGTAAGCGGTTGGAGATGGATGGATGGATGGATGGACTGTTGTTTTTATTTCTGTGTTCCACCTGTAATAACCCACAGCGTGCAACAGGGGATCAACGCCTCTGTCCGGCCACATGTGAGGATTGTACGACTTTGTGCATGCAGTGCGCTAGAGTTTCAACGCCTTTGCCTTGTGTGTGTGCACTGTACGACCATGGCCTTAAAGTACACTACACGCCAGCTTCTGAATTTAAAACAGAGCTCTTATTGTCTAGCCAAAGACTCTTACAGAATCTGTGGAGACGCTGGATTGCTACGTGCTAAACCATATATCCATCGGGTTTGAGGCGCAGTTTTGCTGTCTCATCCTCTCCTGACATCTTTGTCCCTACCTGTAAGACCAACAAACTGCTCCATAGTGGTGTTGATAACAGTAATTTCATATTGGTTTCCCATGTGGAGATTAAACCACTGTCTTCTTCACTTCAGAGTCTGGCTTACAGATAAAAAGTTGGACTGGTTGTTTTTATCCGAAACCTGGCATAAATAAAATGGACTCCTGTTTAACCAGATCATTTCAGTGGGCTTTGGAGTATTTGCCCTCCCGAGGTTATCTGGCAGAGGTGGAGGCATTATTGTGGTTTACAACCTGTAGTTCAACACAAGCTCTGTGTCTGTACCCCAGTTTTCATCATTTGAATGCCTGGCCTTGAGTATTTCCGCTCCTGTATCCACCATCATCGCTACAGTCTATAGACCACCTAAGGCTAAGACACATGCAAATTTTATACCAGAGTTTGCTGACTTCCTGTCAATATTGAGAATGAAGTTTGACAGAATTGTAATTGTGGGAGATTTTAACATTCATGTGGCAGAGTGACTCTGTGGCGGCTAAGGAATTTCTGTCACTAATTGTTTTAGCTTCACACAGTTTGTAACTGGCCCGACTCATAATAAGGGCCACACACTGGATCTCATGATCGCAAAAGCTTGTTTGTATCACAGTTCTCATCTGTTGACATTGGACTATCTGATCATTCAGCTGTCTTCTTTAACCTGGAACTGTATCATTCAAGTGAAACAACCATCCGAACAGTGACCTTCCGTAAGTCTATCGATCAGACTACTTTCTCCAATTCTGTTGTTTCCACCTTAAGCGATCTGCATCCCTCATCGCCGAGATTCTGTTCTTGCTGGAAATCTTGACTCTTTCGCTCCTCTAAGGTCACGTAAGGTCTTCCAGGTGGACATACTTTTTTGTGTGTGTGTTTGTCGGAGGGGGGGGGGGGATACACCTTTATACATTTCTGTTTCAAACCGTTCTTGAATGTATAACACAATTAGTCATAAAGAAAGTCCAATCACTTTAGACCAAAGATAAGCAGCATGCTAAGTACATGCAAAATATGTGAGCTATTAATTGTTATATCGCCATAGACAAAATTTATGTAATGATGATTTATTACATTTACATTTACATTTATTCATTTAGCAGACGCTTTTATCCAAAGCGACTTACAAGTGCACACTCACACACCAATGGTAGCAGAGCTGCATGCAAGGTGCTAGCTTGCCATTGGGGGCAACTTAGGGTTCAGTGTCTTGCCCAAGGACACTTCGGCATGTGATCACCCGGGCCGGGATTCGAACAACCAACCCTACGATTAGTGGATTAGTGGACAACCCGCTCTACCGACTGAGCCACAGCCACCCACAGCCGCCCTGTTTAAAACATTTATAAACATTGTGAAGTTTCTTTACAAATGTACATCCTAAATGGATATATATTTCTGTAAAGCTGCTTTGAGAACATATCTATTGATAAAGTGCTTTACAAAAACAACTGAACTGAAATATCACAGAAGTGTACACTGTTTTACCTTCACGTTGTACATTACAATAATTTACATTTTATGTAATTTTCTTAATTATGTTATGATGCACAATATAACATGTCTGTAAAATCAACCTTCATCATCTTATTCATCTTTTTTTGAGTTGCTGGGAGACTGAAGGTCATTGTGAACATCTAATGAAGATGCGGAGTTTTTTACCTGTCGAAGATATGCTAAGTTCAGCTTCATTTGAGCTTCAGTTTCTCTCAAAGCTTTAATTTGTATGGAAAAGAGGATGTAGAGGAGTGTCCCAGACATCATAACACCAACACACAGTGCTCCCAGAAATGCCACAGTGGAAAATAAGATTCCAACACACAGGAAGAATGGAAGAAGAGCGATGAACAACAGACCAGCCATTAGCAGATGAATGGCCTTCAGCTGGAGGTCTTCAGCATGAATTACACCTTTTTCACAACTTCACAGGATTCATCTGTTACATCGACTTGCTCACTTAGTGATGATGCTGAGGAAAGAGAAGCCTGTTAGAAGAATCTTTAGTTCAGTGTAACTCTAATTCTAATGGAGGGAACTGCAGGATCTAAAGCTCTTTTATTTATCCATTTACACAAAGACAAAAATCCAACCATGAATTAAACTGTTGCAAAAAATTTACTTTTAATTTCAAGTAGTTCATAGGGTTTAGCCGGTTCATCACAGGGCACCATTCACTCACACACACATTCACTCATCTTTTTTTTTTTTAAATAATTTATATAGCACTTTTTACAATGGTACATTGTCTCAAAGCAGCTTTACAGAAATATCATTTTTACATTTTTACATTTACAAGCGACTTACTAATGAGAGCACACTCACACACCAATGGTAGCAGAGCTGCATGCAAGGTGCTAGCTTGCCATTGGGGGCAACTTAGGGTTCAGTGTCTTGCCCAAGGACACTTCGGCATGGGATCACCCGGGCCGGGATTCGAACCGCCAACCCCACGATTAGTGGATTAGTGGACAACCCGCTCTACCGACTGAGCCACATCTACTTACTGGCGTGTTTTCAGAAGGACACCAGAGAACCTATAGCTGTAAAACCTATGGAAATATTGCTAACTATAAACATATTTTCTACTCCAATCTTCAGAGCTTGTTTACCTCCACTCGACAATAAACACATAAAAAAGGCAAAATGGTACGTATAAATCCTAAAACGGTCCTGCCAGTGTCAGTTGTGTTTCCATTCAAATGCTGCAGGGTGAGTTCAACAGTGAGGGACTCATGATCAGAATAAGGGAATGTTTTTTCCAGCACTGAGCCTTTACTGGTGCACATGGATACACACTTAATGTTCACACTGCCAGACCCCTAAACAAGGTAAGAGTAAAGTGTTCTCATGCAGTACTTGCTATAAATACACATGGTTTTATTTGTTGTGTAACACAATAGTATCAGGCCAATTAATATTTTTACACGTAAATTAAATATCCATCCTGACTGCTGAATCGTTGCTTTATTATGAATAATAATGATGATATCAGAATCAGAAATCAGAATCAGAAAAGGAATTAGCACATACAAGGAATTTGTTGTGGTGTTGAT